>PVJX010008277.1:0-66501 GCA_004027295.1 Dolichotis patagonum | reverse complement strand
AAACAATGCTAAGATTCCATCTTATTCTGGAAAGAATAGCAATCATTAAGAAATCAAACAATAACAAATGCTATTGTGAGAATTGTTGGTGGGAATGCAAACTAGTACAATCACTGTAGAAATCAGTATGAAGATTTCTCAAAGAACTGAAATTAGAGATTCCATATGATCCAGCTATGCCTCTGTGAGGCATCTTCCCCAAAGAATTTAAGTCATCATACTATAGTGATATATGCAATGTTCATACCAGCAAAGTTTGTAATAGCTAAATCTTGGAAGCAGCCTGTATACCCATAAAATTTAGTACAGAAAGTGAGGTATCTGTATATAGTGGACAGGCTAGATGATTGGATAAAGAAAATGTGGTATCTATATATAATGGAATACTACTCAACTACAAAGAATGACAAATTTGATACATTTGTAGGAAGATGAATGTATGAGGGAAATACAGTGTTGAGTAAAATAAACCAGACATGCAAGCTTACCTACCACATGGTATCTCGCATTTGAGTGAGGTAAAGTACAAATAAAGAAAATGATAAAGCATGGGTAGAAAAGGACAAGGCAATGGATCTCTTACAATAGGGAAATAGTCCAAGGGAACAAGGGTGAGAGGTGAGGAGGAGGGGAAGGGAAAATAAGAATTGAGATATGCCATGAAGAGGAAGCTAGTAACTCCAATTAATGTAAAAATTATATGTCATAAGATAGGCTAACAAATAACATCATTATAGAATGATAGAGAAGCAGAGATGGAGGAGGAGGGAAAGGAAAGGGGAAAATGTGTTGGTTTGTTTAGATGCCTTAGGATACTGATCTTGTCTTTCTCTAAAAAACCAAGGAATTATTCTCACAGATTCCTGTAGTCATAGCAAAAGCAAGAGCTTGTTTTAAAGCAATAGGAAAATCCTGAATTGATAAATGACTTATGTAAAAAGTAAATAAAAGTAAAGTGAAGGTTGAACTAATGATTATGTTATTGTTTTGCCTTTGTATCCATTACTTTCCTGTATATACTCCATACTTGCAGCTAGTGCACACGGGAAAGTTGTATATCACAGAGCATCATCTAGTGTGAATTGAAGTGGAAATGCACAAAAATTATTGGCTTATTTTTCTTTTCTTTACTTGTTTAACTTCTAGTTTTTTTACGATGCTGATGAAATAGAATTTTATACTTTTAAACTGTAACATATGAAATCGTACCAAGTCGTTATCAAACTTTTATTGTGTTTCAGCTTTTACCATAACTTAACACAGGAATTAGATGTATCATTTCCATTTAGGCATTTTCAAAGTTGTACATATATGAACATGTTATAAATATAGACTTTTGTTTTTCCCAAACATTTTATATAATTTTTCTCTGTAATCAAGAAAATTTTTTTACTTTATTTTGGAATAGTTATAGACATTCAGGAAGTTTCAAAAAGACATGCAGGAAAATACTGTGCCTCTTTCCCTAACCTCCCAGGTGTTAGCATCTCACATGTGTAATGCACAGAAGGAAATTGTTAGTTTCTAAAAATTACCTTTATCATCACTGTATCCATTAAGGTAAGTAATGCTAAGTGTTGTGACAAACAAACCCAAAACTTTCAGTGGCTTAGCACAATTAGAGATAAATTGGAGTTATTTTTCACTCATGAAAGTCAGTGTAGGTATTTTTGGCTATAAATTGATTTCTATGTGGTCATTCAGAATCTCAGACTCCACCTAGCTTTTAGGTCTGTGCTTCTTTAAATCTAGAACAATACACATTCAGTGGGCTGATAGGGAAGGAGACAGTCTGGGCCTGGGTGGCTTGTGCATCTGAATCTGGACTGGGCTTCCACTGTGGTCCATGTTTCACTGAAAACTCAATCACATGGCTGCTCCAACCAGAAAGCAAATGATGGGTCTGTCTAAGCCTGTGCTAGTAGGAAAAGGGGTAGGTGCTGATTTCTGCCACTCTGGTTCTTTGATGTTAACATCATGTCTTATTGATATTACTCATTATTGTTTCTCTCAATCTACTTTCAGATTTCCCAATTTACTTATCAGAAAAGTTATGTATATGTCTCTGTTCTGTTAACCTTCATTTTGGTAAAGGGAAAGTAATAAATTTATAAGCTGTAAAGGACTTAGATAAGTTTTGCAATACTTCACTTGCAAATGTGATTCATTTTTATTTTTTAAGATGTCTTCTTTCCTGTTCTTCCATGAAGTAAATATTTATAGTCAAACTATATGCTGTCCTTGTATGACAAAATATTGTATTAAAAGTCAGAAGTTTAGCCAATAATCCATATATTAAACTATGTAAAGTCCTATACAACAACACTTAGTAACTTCACTTCTTTTCATGAACACAGACTTCATGAAAAGTACTTTATGTGTGCACTAGAGAGCATAATAAAAAACTAAATTTCTATCAATTTTCAGGGAATATTTTTATTTATGCTTTGGTTGCTTATCATAGCAGTTCAATAGCCTAATTCTACCGAACCCAGTGATCATATGATCTGTTAGTCTATCTTCTGCATTTAGTTATGTAGATCTCAATCTTGCAGAGGAGACTTCATAAGCCTTATGATAGTAGCAGCATGATGCAGAGAAAGATTGAGTCAAAGCTTGTGGAGGCAATTTTGCAACTGAAATTCTCAAATAAAAATTTTACAGTAGAAGAGATAAGCACTTAATTTGAAAATCATTGTTCCATGGAAAGTTCTTAAATAAACATAAAAGTCAGTTTTTGCTCTTTGGCAAGTTTTTAACTTTTAAATCATTATTTTCAGACATTATTCTCTGTGTTTATTACTGTTTATTGTTTAAATTGCTTTTAAAAAAATGAAGAGACAGATCTTGAGCAGCAAGAATTCAGTGACTAGATGGAAAACATGACACTTCTTTTAGAAGCATTTTCAATTCAAGTTTTACCTCAGCTATGAAATACACTGAGTATAACTGTGCAAGTTTTTCCACTATAGTGCATGTATATAATTAAAAAGAAGACTTAACGACCTCTCTATGGTGTGAGTTAATATCTATGGTGTGAGCTAACATCTTGACTATGTAAAACCCTGAATCCCTGAGGCACATCAGGCTTTCCTGTTCTTTCCCAGACATTAACATTTCTTTCTTTCCTCACTTTCATCCTTTCCTGGCATGACAAATATAGATGTGAACATGGAAATTATCTATGGTTATATAAGGGACAAGTACTACAAGCATTTTTCCAGAACAAAATATCCTTATGTAATGTTTCTATACTCTGATACTTTTTCAAGTTTTATTAACATTTATTAATATTCTCCAACTTATTTTCCATTTTCATGCCAGAATCTTGATCTCAAGGATACTTTAAAGAAAAATTAAGCAATTTCCCTCCAGCCAGCTGATACAAATTTGCCATAAGTTAACTTCAATTAGCAGCTAGCAGTGGATATTATGTTTTAAAACTTTCTTCTAGTTAATTATCTCCCTCAAGCTATGGAATATATGATTCTTCAGATTTGAAAATCTGCATCTTGATATCTTAGTGAAAGTCTAAAATTGTAGAATTAAAATATTATAACTCACTTTCAAAATAAACAATTTTTATTTTGTAGATTTTCACCTTACTGCTATGCTTTGTTCCTTTACACTCCCAGGCAAGATTTCTGCTGCCCAGGCTTCTGATAAGATCCAGTAGTTTCAGACTGGTGTTTATTTGAGCCTGAAGACATAATAATTAAGACAAGAGATCCTCTGCTTTAAAAATAGGGCCTACCATAAAAAGTACTTATTATTTTTAGATTTTTGCATTGGTGCAATATATCAAGACATAGCTACTCTTTTTGAGGGTAGCAAGTGGTTCACTAGCCGGTTTCCTTATTTAGCTCAACCACCAGCTTGTCATATCGAGAGAAGTAAAAATGTACTTGTGTCTTTCCTAGCACCTATAAGTTATATCCAGCCTCCAACAAATAGGGAATGTAAAGAGATTCTCAGGTCCCTACATTAGAATAAAAGATATTCAGATTCTTACTGTCTAGGTGACTTTTCTCTGATTGCTGAGACAAAATACCTGATGCCAAAAATGAAGGAAGAACAATTTATTTAGCTTACAGTTTTTGGAGGTCTCAGTCCATACTCAGCTGGCTCTAAGGCAGGTGGCCTGGGTAAGGGGCAGCCATTCATGGCAGCTGCAAGTGACAAGAGCAAAAAATGGAAGATCATTCCTCCTTCCCTCTCTTCTTTTGTATGCTGGTTTCCTGTACAGTACTCACACTGCCAATCCCAGTGGTAGACAATGAACCAGTCACAAACACTAGACTCAGTGAACTTCCAAAGGTCCACTTCCCCCCATGATGGCATGAGGCTTTGGGAGGACATCAAAACACAAACCATAACACCTACTATCTGCATTAGGTATATATGAGTGATACAGGTAACATGAAAAGGTGGTTAACTTAGATGTGAGGATTCAGGGTGTGTTTTTTTGGGGGGGGCTCTATGGGAGTTACAGGTTGATGGGAAAAAATTGGAGACCATAGTTGGAGAAGATAAAGGACATTTCAAAAAGAAGAAATATTCATGAAAGACTTGAAGCAGCAAGATGTGATGGAAAGCTGTGATTTTAGATAGTGAGGCAGGGTGTTGAGTTAGAGAGAGAGAGAGAGATAAGGAAAGTGCAGAGAGGACTGGGGTGATCCTTATTTTGTAGGAGCAACAGAGGTTGATACCTTTGGCTTGGCATCACTATTAAGAGCACACACTTTCACCTTCAAAGGTGTGCTGGTTTGGATGATAAATGGACTCACTGCATCACAGTAAGGGTCTTTTGCAACCCATATTCTTTCCACCACTCCCTGGGACTCCCAAAACAACTTTATTTCTTTGTTTGTTTTTGTACAGATGTTATAATAAATATTATAGTCTCTAGAGAGCACAAGTGGGAAGAAGAGCTATAACAAGATATGTGGGTATAACAAGATACCCACAAGCGATAAGCTTTCTAATGGAAAAGTAAAGTATGTGCTTGCTTCAACTGCACACATACTAAAATTAAGAAAGTGGAGTAAAGTAATAGGTAACATACAAAAGAAAAATGACAATGTTAATTAAATATATGAAAATGTGTTCTATTTATCTATAAACTACATAAATGAAAAATAAGTCACAGATACCACTTGCTACTTAGGAAATGACAATAGTTCTAAAATACAAAAATTCCTCCTATGTGAGATACATTAAAATTCAGTGCCATATAATCAAGGGTGAACTAGGACTAATTTACCGTGAAGTAGACAATCGAATAGACATCCACCCAATTAGCTCTGCATATATTCTAGTTGGAGCATAAACTTGTGCAAGCATTCTGGTAGATGATACATCTAAGCACATCATACTCTTGGCTGCAAAAATTTTTCATGCATGTATGAAATATTTTTATAAAACCCCAGGTTGCTTCTTAGAAATGCTTTGTCAGTTAACATGTGGATCAGCAATAAATGAGTCTGTTTTCACAAGTCCTAAAAAGCACTAGATATTTTAAATTTATTTTCCATTACTTTTAACTTTTCCAGTGTGATAGGAGAAAAATATTGTTGGATAATCAGTTTGGTTTCCATTTCCTTAGGTATAGGTGCTTTTTATTTCTGCCTTTGTGTAGTGACTTTTTGGTCTCTTGCTCTGTTAAGGGTTTAAATCTTGTTAGTGTAAGAGTAGTGCTACTCAGCTATAAAGAATGATAACACTGAGATATTTATAAATAAATGGACACAACTTGAGACCATACTCATAAGTGAAATAAACCAGACTCACATGTGTAAATACCGTATAGTCTCCCTAGTATGAGAGTTGGTAAGAGTATATAAGATTTTATGGCAAGCATGAGTCCCCATCTCATAGCTCTGAAGCCTTTCAATGTTTTCATTCATCAGTTGGAATGGTTTTATCCTGTTTTGTTTTACTTTATTATAGCTGATGCTATGAACAGCTGTTTTGAAGAGAACAAAACATTATGACAGCTATTGCTGATTTAATACTGTCCTTCTTAGAAGTCCTACCAAGCTTCTATTTTTCTATTTCCATTGGTTCTATCTATCACATTGTGTCTTACTGGAATTTGAATATGTGTGAAAGTATAAACAAAATTTTTTATTGAAAATGAGATATTATAGTACCCATTGATCATTCTATGTTATTCAGTGCAGAATGTCCTGTAATTCTTTCACTCTTCGAATGGTTTTATACTTTTTTGTTATGTTTGATATTATTGTATTTGGAACTATGCTCAACTATAGCAGAGAAAGAAATATTGTGATAGCTACTGTTAATGTCTGGTTGTCTTAATGTTAAGTATTGTGTTGCCTATGTTGTCTGGTTCCAATCTGCTCTGTACTGAACTCTTTTGTCTTATTCTCTTTAAAATAAAATGGAAAAAAAAGAGTAGAAGAAAAGAGATTTAAATGATTTGTCTGCTGCTCATACGCCGATATCAATTACCATTTGTGGTGGAAACCAGTCTCCTTTACAAAACAGAGTTCTGAATGCAAAACTCAAGAATGAAAGAACAAACTATGCTTCACTAGCCAAGAACAAACCCTCCTAAACTAGAAAGCACACGCCTTACGGCTGGGTGTGTGTGTGTTGGTGATGGGAGGGTTCGTGTCCTGTTGGGTCAAGCCCTGCAGCCTGCCTCCTGGGCTCATGCACTGCTTCATTTTTCCTTTGGCCTCTGCCAATACAGACCACACAGACTCCTGAATGCAGCTTTTTTGTAGGACCTTGAGTAAAGCCCAAATTGCAGGGTGGAAGGTCTTTAGTTCGAGGCATGAATAATTTCTTTGCTGTCTCTTTCTCTCTTCTCAAGTTACATGTGGAATACCATTCTGACCAGTCTGGAGTCAGTAGTTCTGTGCTTGTATCACAAATATGTGCAGAGGTTTTGTTTTTGTTTATTTGGTGGACTCTATGATGGCAGGAAAAATAAGGAATGGATAAAGAGGCTGGCCTAAATGGGTTTGAGATTTATTGAATTGTCACTTGAAGGGCGACCTTGCACTTGGATTAGTAACGGGTAATTTTAAGGGCTGCTGATTTGAGTAAATGAATTAAATTACCTTAGGTTTACAGCATCCCATCTGCTTTGAAATCCATCTTGTATCTAAAGAGTGAACCTGGTACTGTGAGGTTGGTGACCACTCTGTTCCTGATTCTCCCAGAAGGGTCTCAAAACCACCTTTCAGACATGAAAAATGGGGGTAATTATTTCATATCCTCGAGGGGACTCAACCCTGAGAATTTTTTCAATAGTTATTGTATCTTTTGTTAGCCAATACCTGGTGGTTTAGAGGGCTTTAAAATCATGTTCATAAGAATATAAGTCAGCTTTTACAGTGTAGATGTTTTTTGTCATAGGAAGCTACAGAGGACATTTCAGAAAAAGGCTTGCTCCCTGTGCTTCCTGAACCAGTTATTTATCCTTTCCAAATTAATTACCATGTACCAAAGAAAGATATATTATCTGTCATGTTTAACTCAAAGGAAGACAGAATGTTAAAGTGTTAGGAAACAAATATTGTCTGAATGCAAGTTCTTATCAACTGACAAACGTCGTGCATGCATGAGTGACATAAGTTACAAAGAGGTGTTAAAATATCATGTCACGTCCATAATACTCATGAGGGTAAATCAACATTAAAATAGTTGCTTATTTTAGTGCTTTTTAATTTGTGAATTGCATTTTTAAAAATCTTGGATTGTTTTGCCTATCTCTTACCCTTCTAGCAAAATTTTCATTTTAACTTTCTGACCCTAAAACCATTTCTAAGCTTTTATTTTTCTTAAAATAGCAAACTCACCAACTTTAATTCATGTTAGTGCTTGAAATGACCTATGATTTTTCCTAATAATTAAAAATAGAAATATGGAAATAAAATACCTAAGTACATAAAGATGTGCATGTAAATGTGTATATATATGTACCTGTGTGTAGTACATTTGTGTGTGTTTACACATGCATAGAAGTTTAACAATATATGTTGGATAAAGAATTGAAAAACATCAACCCCCCAATTCAAAGACCCTCTCCAAAAATGGGCATCTGAGATGAACACACAGTTCTCAGATAAAGATATACAAATGGCAAATAAATACATGAAGAAATGTTCACCATCACTGGTCATTCGAGAAATGCAAATTAAAACAACATTGAGATATCATCTCACACCAGAAAGAATAGCTGTCATCAAGAAATCAACTGATAACAAATGTTGGCAAGGCTGTGGGGAAAAATGAACACTGCTCCACTGTTGGTGGGAGCGTAGACTGGTGCAACCACTATGGAAATCAGTATGGAGAATTCTCAGAAGATTAGGAGTGGAAGCTCCATTCAACCCAGCTATTCCCCACCCGAGTATTTTCCCAGAGGAACTGAAAAGTTCATATCACAGTGATATATGTGCACCCATGTTCATAGCAGCACAATTTGTAATAGCTAAATCTTGGAAACAACCAAGATGCCCATCAACTGCAGAGTGGATGAAAAAAATGTGGTATTTTTATGCAATGGAATATTACTCAGCTATAAAAAAGGATGATCTTGAGGCCTTCATAGGGAAATGGGGACAACTTTAGACTATCCTCATTAGTGAAATAAATAAGAGTCATGTTTATATATATCACATTGTTTCTCTAGTGTAAAAAGTAATTAGAACTGTAGGAGTAATGAAACAAAATGTGTAATTGCTACTGTGAAAAACAGAGGAAAAGAAAGTGCTCTAAAGGATATAACTGCATGTGTGTTTAAGTGTGTGAAACAGATCTCCATATTACTGTTTTTGTGAGAATGTTGAGCAGAACCATTAACAGGCTTATTGTTTGCATGTGTACTTTGTATATTTTAACTTTGTAACTTGAACAACTATTTCCAATGATGACAGTATGTAACTTATCAAGTGACAATTTCTTAGTATTTTTGTTTTTGTTTTTGTTGTTGCTGTGGTTGTTGTTCTTTTTTTTTTCTTTTCCTTTTGGAATTCTGTATTGTTGCTACCCTCTTTCTGTTTTGTTTGGTTTTTTTTTCTTTCTTCTTCTCTTTAAATAAAAAATTTAAAAAATATATATGTTGGTAAATTTAAATGGCTAATACAAAAAGTATGTGCTTCAATCTTGATTCATGCATTACAGTCACAAAATGTCCTCAATTTTAATGTCATTGTCTTATTCAGCATTCCATACCAAAGGAATTACTTTATATATTGGTCAAGCATGTTTAGTTCAGTTTCTAAATGGCTGATGGATTAAGACTAAAAGTAACAGAAAATTTATGTTTCAACGTTTCCTATAGCGATGTTAAATGTTTCAAAACCAATTTTACAATTCTGTCTGTTTCTTTTATTTATGTTTTTTCAATCTACAATATACTGAAACATATGATTTCTTTTGTTGTTCTAGAATCCCAAACTGTCTGTTCCACAAACTAACTTACCACATCTAACTGACAACACTGTGGTTTATATTCTACAAATTGAGAAGCCAAGGCACAGACAAACTTTAAAGTAAGCTCATAAAGACTAACATTACTGACTTTACAAACACAAAGCTAACATCACCAGTGAGTCTTTAAAAACAACAAAGAAAATCGGAGGTACACAGATGATGACAATATAGTCTGGTGACCTAATCACATAGACTCCAAAACCTGGTCAACTCAGTAAGTAGAAAAAATTTGACCATTTTGTAGTTCAATCAATAGGGCACAGCCTGAATCTAAAATATGAATAATTCAGTTTTCACATCTGAAATCCTATTTGTGAGAATTTGCCTTTCAGAAAAGCAGATAATGATTATTCCTCCTGAAACCTCACACACTGTTTCTACTTTTATTCTTCTCTCTATACTAATTCCTTGTATTTACCACTTCTATATTCCTTTTACTTTGTGAATTGCCTCACAGACTAATCTTCATCACACTAAAATCTTCAGCAGGTAAATATTACATATGTGGTTCTGTAAAACTATATTAAATTGGATCCAAACAGAGGTATCTATAGCTCAGATATCTGTGTAAGCACCAGATGGATGCAGATGGAAGGGGAAAAACAAAAACACACAGTTGCTTATTGGGCCAACCCCCAGAAAAGGCTTTTCTGAATCTGGCAGCTTGCACGTTACATTGATGTATGTCAGTGATCACATCAATGTAATAGTAGATGGGAAATCTGTATGCTCAACCAGTGCTATTGCCCATTTGATCATTGAAAGAAAAATGGATACTGAATAAGCAAGTAGTAGGCTATGACAAGAGAAAAGCACACAGATACAGTAAGTGTTCAATGAACAAAACCCTACAGTGAGTTTACTTGTGGAATGCAAGGTCAGTTCTAGTAGAGCACATCCCAAACCCAGCTTCTCTCTTTCTTTTGCAGTGCTTCTCATACAGGGGAATGAAACTCCCAACCTAGTATGTCCGCGAGTTCATGTTCTCTAAAATCAAAGAATGAATTTTAGGAACAATGGAGGTTAGGAGTAGAATATATTTATTGAGAGAAAGAAAGCTTCTGTCTGAAGAGAGACAGAAGGGGTCCTGAGCGGGTTGCCAAGGACTTTGTCTTTTCTAGGGACTTTTATAGAGCAAAATCATGGGTCAAGATGGGTTCAAGGTGGGGGAAGATTGGGAACTCAAAGCAGATCGGTATAAGGTGGGACATAACTATAGTTAGCCAATAAGCTTAATGGTTCAGGTAAAGTTGATTAAATTGGGGACAAATGGGAAAGCAAGTCATGTAGGAAGTGGGCATTCTTACAGCTGTGACTCTTCCCTAGAGGGATGGGATGGTGACTCTAGGCTTCCTCAGGGTCATAAAGAACTAATTAGAATGTCGGTCCTTAGGATGTGGATGCATTTGATCCTTTGTTTTGAGGCCTGGCCTAGAGCAGGAGGTGTCTGTCTTCTGGGTAGTGCAGTTATCAGGCATCTGAGCTTATGCATTGGCTCCTTTGAGGGCCTAGCCCTGCCTCACTGCCTATAAGATTTCTAACTAACTCAGCTGCCTGCAACAATTCTATATCCATGAAATGTGTCTTCCTGTTAGATATCCAAGCCAAAAATCCCAGAGACATCTCAGATTCTAACCTTTGACACACTCTCTGACTTAATCCATTCATGCATCTTCAGTTTCTATCTCCAGTATCTGTTTTTCTTGATAGTTCCTACTGTCAGTATTTTAAGTTTCTTGATGCTGATGTAGCAGTTAATTTTCTTTTCTTTTCTTTTCTTTTCTTTTCTTTTCTTGTTTCTTTCTTTCTTTCTTTCTTTCTTTCTTTCTTTCTTTCTTTCTTTCTTTCTTTCTTTCTTCTTTCTTTCTTTCTTTCTTTTTTTTTGCTTGTTAGTCTCCATATCCACCTCTCTCCATTCCTCACTCTCTGCTCATTCTTTCCCAGGAACTCTCAACTTTCATATGGATTCCAAACAAACTTGCTCCATCTGTTACTTCAAAGATGGAACACATGACCTAGGCTAAGCCAATTCCATCCTCTTGTGTATAAGGAGTGGCTGAAAAATGATCATATAGACTTAGTCTGTGTAAAACACTATAAATATACAGTGACTTTTTCTGGGAATGCTGAGATAATGATGCTTTTTCTGTTTTTTACAGTCAAAAGCATCTCACTGAATTAGTGAAATTTTTGTTTAACTGAAAGAAGCAAGCAGTGTACCCAGAAGTCCCTGAAATAAATAATTATTATACTGGATCATGTAAGCATGAGGAAATGGTATACTGCTTCAGTTATCAAGGGGCTGCCTCCATAAGTAGAGGGACCATTGACTGAATATTACCAGTTTATGCCTCTTGAGCTAACGTAATTGTTAATAGCTACACATTTTATAACCAAGTGTCTCAGTTTGGGTGATAAATTTACATAATCACTGTAGAGTTATCGAAGGTCCTAATAATTTTTGATCTTTGGTACCAATTGCCAGATGAAATAAAATAAACAGTATCTTTGTATTCAATAACTGAAAGAAACCTTTATCCTAAGAAGTACATAGGAATCTTTGAGCAGTGTTTCTGCCTACCTGAACACTCATTGCTCAGCAATCTTTTCATCATGTACCCAGAATGGCCACCTCAACAATAGAAGGCAGGAATACTTAATTGAGCATGTTGTTATACCTCTGGTAAATAATTTAGTGAATGGAGATAATATGCCAGCTTTCCACCAAAAGACAACACTAAACTGGGGTTTAAGCATTCCAAGATTTTGTTATACCTTGAAATCTTCTTTTCTGATGTAATATTTGATAGTATCTGGATATTTAGAAAAATACCTATGAGTATTTTCATTCATTCTCCAGAAAAGCTGGATAAAGTCTAGAATGAAATTTGGAAATCATAGTTCATATTTAAGTCTTTAAAATAATTGCTTTGGCAAAATGAAGTGGTCACATGGTTTAGCTCATAAAGAACTGGGATAAGAATTGGGAGACACAGGTTTTGAAACATTTTCTGTCTTATTCATTGCCGTGTTCCCATGGTTTAGAATAGTGACAGGATGGTCATGGCGGGATGGTAACTTGTGAAATGAATGGTCAGAGGGCAAGATAAAATACCTTAAGCCAGACCCATGGGGTCTTTTTAGTTTCCTCATGTGCAAAGTGGAACTAAAATTACATTCCACGCTCACAATTTGTTAAGAAGATCAAATGAGTGTGAAAGGTCAGCAAAAATATAAAGTTCCATATAAATGTGAAGTTTAGTTGTATACAAAAGAATATCAATTTTACTAAATGTTTAAACTTCTACTTGAGTAATTATTATACCTGAATTAAAATAATCAATAATACATTGCATCATATATACATGCCTGGCCATTATTTATTACTCCCTTTTAAAAGCACATTTAGACTGATTAAATTTTTCATTAGAAAAAAATATAACTTATGGGAAAATTTACCAAGGAATACATTGAAAAACTAATAATCATTGCTATTAACTCTTGAGTTGGAGTTCTGTGTATTCATGAATGTGGCAACTGCTTCATTTTTCTTAGGTATCAGAGAAAGAATATTGATTTGACACTGATTCAAATATTTAAGACCTTATAAATACAACTTACAAATTATTTTGGAAAATATATTTAAATGTACAAAAAGCACAAACATTAATGCTCAAATCACCTTTCTGCTTATGTTTTTGCATTAAAACAAAAAAGATTTCTAGAGGCTGAATGTGACACTTAAAAGTCACTTTTGGAGGCTTTAAGTTTCAAAGAGAAATTTCAGAGAAAAATAGCAAAGTATGTTTGTAGAACAATGAAAAAATATGTTACACTACATAAAAATTATGGGAGGCAATCCAGCTTTGCCCAATTTCAGTAGCCTCATATTCAAATGCCAAGGTCTCATGTGGTGTTTTGTTTGTGGTCACTTGTCCTACACACCTAATCACACTCTTAGAACTATGCTCAAAAACCTATTGCTAGCAATCTTTCTTGGTATAGCAAAAGGCAAAGAAGTTTTTAGACCACTCAGTTTCCAGTCAAAGCAACATAGGCAGCCACAGTTGTCCCTGAACTGGGCAAACAACCCATAGCATTAAGCTGGGCAGGGGGGTACCAAGCAGCTGGGACAGAGGGAATTTTAGAACCCCAAAAACAGTCCCTAAGATAGTGAAGCACCTAGCAAAACGTTGGGATAATAGTTTGTGCTCTACATACTGTTGCCAGCTCTTGTTCATCTTATAGAAGAAAGAAGGAAACATAAAAGAATTCATGAAGTAAGAGAAGCCTAATGATTGTTAGGATTTGA
Source organism: Dolichotis patagonum (assembly GCA_004027295.1). NCBI lineage: Eukaryota > Metazoa > Chordata > Mammalia > Rodentia > Caviidae > Dolichotis > Dolichotis patagonum. Next base: position 52,718 of record PVJX010008277.1, on the reverse strand, counting down.
AGAGAAACACAAAAGGAGGGTACTCCATGGTCAAAATATACATGTATTTTTATCAAGTGTTTATGCTCTTTGTCAGTCTTGAAAACCAGCAACTGAGTTTTTAATAATTACATATTTATCAAATTTTATAAATTTGATCCAATAATCAAGCATACCATAGAAATAAATTTATGTTGTCTTAAATAGGAGCAGTGCATTACATGTGCTAGTACAGAAGTGGTCAACATTAAAGTCTCGAAGGCTTTAATATTCCATATTCAAGTATGGTTTTGCTCAGCCACTGGACAGTTATTTACGGTAAGGGACCAGAAGCCAAACTCATGCTGGACCCTGCATGTCAGTGTTGGAGCCTCAGTTTTGGTTTGTGCAGCGAGATCATCAGCACCACCTTTTTGCAGCCAGGAAGACCACAGGTCCAAGACCAGGAATACACCTACAGAGGGAGCCAGTAGTTTACACAAAGAGGCTGTGCAACAAGAAGAGGTGAGAAGTAATTGAACTGCCCATAGAAACAGGAAGCGAGGAAGGCTGGGTGGCCACAGGGGACAGGCAGAGCAGCAGGGGTGGGGAAGAGGTTAGCAGTGTGGATGGCAGTACCCACGGTCTGGGCCATTTAATGAGGGCCGGGTGGTCATAGTGCAGATGGGGAAACACATGGGCCCTGGATCTCTGGCTATTTTATTGGGCAAGAAAATATACTACATGAACAAAGAACAGTTCTTTGTATTACTACAATATAAAATGCAATTGGTATTGGTAGGTAACAAAATAGGAATTCCAGGGATCTTCAATGACTACTTTGATATCAAGTTCAACTATATTTTATAGATGAGAATATATCATCTTATTGGCAAGTTTGGAGAAGAAACTAAAAAAACCTGGCCATTTTGTCCAAAAAAGGTAAAGGCTCAAGAGATCCAGGAAGAATCTTTTATTTCCTTTAATCCCCTAATAGCAAGGTTTTAAGGAGCTCTTAGACATTGATCGGAACCATCTGACAGTGGTCAGTGGGTCAAGTCTTAGCCCTCTGTCCTAATTTGCTGTCTGTTCACACAATGGAGTATGTGAGCGAGTAAGCCTGTGAGGGAGCTGATTTTTGGTTTCTCTAAAAGAATTATACATGAGTATTCATGGAAGAACAGTTAGGCCTTTAATACCACAAAGGATCTGTTCCACACAGATACAATAATGTACGCATTGTTCGTGATCTCAGAAAAACAGTTATATCAAGCAGGAAGAGGGGCCTTTTCCTCTTCTGTGAAGTATATCATTTATGCACTCCTAGATATTTTAGTGCTTCAGACTATGAGTCAGGGGTTTTCTGGTGTGTTATTTAGAAATACCAGATGTTAGACTAGAAGCGACTATGGAAGATTGTGGGTGACTTTTGCAGTGGAAAAAATAGAACTCTTTTTTCAAGGAAAGGAAAAAGCACTTGCTTAATAAAATGAGATAATCAAAAGCAGAAAGACTTTAAAGCCTTAGTAAAATGGACCACGCAATAAAATTGTTTATTCGGTTAGCATATAAAATACCAAGTAGAAGTACGCCAACTACAATCTTTCCATACCCACATTAGGCCTTTTTGCTGGGTATGAATGATCACTTAGTTGAATTCTGGTTAAAAACATGGTAGATTTGTTCCACTTGAGATTTTTTCCTTAGCAGAATAGATTTGTAGTCAGGTAGTTATTATTGTAAATAGCTACTAGTTTTGAGCCCTGTACAGCCATAGTTTCTTTTAATAAGTGTACATTTCATTTTATTATTTGGATTTTCTCTGACACACATCAAATCTAGTTACCTCACTATATAAATTTAGCATAAAACATTGGGAATCAGTGTACAAGGCTTTGCACTCCTCTTTACAGGCCTAAAGATCCCCAGGGTGATTTTTGTTTAAACTTGACTGTGTTACTTAATGTCAGCCAGGCAGCATCACTTTGGATGATAAGCTCAGTTTGATAAATAGGACCTGAAGAAGGCAGCATAGCACAGCAGTGAGAATCTGGGCTTGGAGGCCGGGACTTCAGGATTACTAAGGAAGCCACAGTCAGCTACTGAACTGGACGAGCTGCTTAACCTCTGCATCTTGTTTTCCTAACGTGTAAAGGGTGCAATAATGTGTCTGCTCAATAAAAATGATTTCTATATACCTTTTCTGTGTGGTCAAGCTATATATATACAGTAAAAAATGCTCATTTGTTTCAATTTTGCCTCTGAAAATAAGAGTACGGAGTCCAGAAACACAGGTAACAAGAATAGAAACACTTTACATCAGTATCACCAGATAATGTGAGTATTAGCTCTCTATCACATTTCAGATCATCACAATTAATTCAAATTACACAAGAAATGCATGAAAGTATTAAGTCCTCTTTAGAAGTTAGAAAAGATTAATATAGGAATGCTATCCTGCAATAATTTTTGAATTTAACTCAGTTGTTAAAAATGTGATATTCAAAAAATTGAGGCCTATTGTGACAACTCAGATGAATGAATATTGCCACATACTAGTTTCTTAAGTAGAAAGGCAAATAGATAGTACAGTCCCACTTATATGTGGAATCTAAGAAAAGTCAGTCATGAAACAGAGTACAATGATGATTTCCAAGGCCTAAGGCATAGAAGAAATAGAGAAATGCCATTCAAGGGTTACCAAACTTTCAGTTATTAGATGATTAATTTCTGGTAAGTGTACAATTTGGTGATTTTAGTTAATGATACAGTACTGTATAATTGACATTTTCTAAGAGACATCTTCAATAGTCTTAACACACACAAATAGTAATTCTGTAGTAATGGATAATAATCACTTCAAAATGTATATGTATGATAAGTCATTATGCTGTATTCCTTGGATATATATGATTTGAATTGATTAATTATACTCTAATACAGTTGGGAAAATAGTTCCTAAGTTTGAAACCTTAAACTAGGCCAGAGGGAAGGTATATTAGACAGAGCATATAAAAATATTTATGGTTGTCGATGTAGGTATTAGTCATATTTATCTGTTATCTGACTAAGATAATGGTAAAGCAGAGTCTCAGCATAACTTGGGAGCTAAGAAAATATGAGTACCATATTTTGGGTGCCAAAAATGAGCAGAATTGAATACTTCAAGCTCTATCATTTTACATATCAAACTATACTCAGTGAGGGGATATAAGTCATCTCAAGGAAGAACAGTCTCGTGGAATATTTGTATGTTGCTGTTCTACAAGGATTATGTATACTGACCTGCTTTTCTTTTTCAAAGCTCTGGAAAATAATTATGGTTTGAATGATCACAGGAGAGAATTTTCATCATTTATCCTGAAAATTCATACAGCATCAGATCCAAGATAAGAAAGCTTGTTTTGTCCCAGTCCCAATGTCATCTGTGTTTTCTAGGCAAATAACATTAGGGAAATAAAAAATAGCTTTTCAAGTAGGTTGAACTTGTGGGGGTTTTTTCCTGGTACCTGATACATGTTCCACACATCCTTCTAGGAGACATAAGAGCTGTCCCATGTGATTTTCCTAACAAATTATGCAAGGTTGATATATTTTACCATTACCATTTTACAGATGAAGAAATTGTGATGCTAAGTCAAAGAGTAGGTGGTACTAGTTGTTCTTAATCACTAAGCAAATGATATCTTAGCAAAGGTTAAAAAAAAAAACAAACCCTGAGTGCACACTATAGCTCTCCAACAGATGAATGACCTTGTTCTTCTGGCACACCAGATGTAAGGATGACTAAGACTCCATCAACTCCTGTATAGCACAATTCTATTTAATTTATTTAACATTCTGCATAATTTGATCCTTCTGTTTAGTAGAATAATGGCCTCTCAAAGACAGTTAAGGCCTAACTCTCAGAATTTTGTGAATATGTCATTGTATCAGAGTTCACTAGAAAAGTGAGATATATGAAATAGGTTTTTCCCCTGCACTCAACAGGAAAATTTCTTCCCTGCCATAAATCGTATGATTTATGAGGTAGTCTTGCAAAGGCCACCTTGGGTGTCGGGGGTGGAAGAATGCAAAATGATTGTCTATGCGTTGGAAGCCAGAGAATCTATTCAGAAGACTGCACTCACTGCAGAGTCCCATGTGAGTCTGTATAGGAAAGCAGAAGGCCCTGTCTGGGAAGGCTAAAGGAACTGGAGATGAATATCCAAAGGAGGTGGCAAAGACTTGAGGTACTCCAAAGAAGCAAGGAAGGGAAGACTTCCTTTTTTCTTTTCCCTTTTTCTTCTATCCAGGTCATAACCCTCTTAGTTGGTAGCACCCACATGCAGGTTGGGTCTTCTCTCCTCGTTTGGGATTTATATATCAATCATCCAGACATGTCCAAGACTGAGCTCCACTAATCCTCTAGGGGTTTCCAAATCCATTCACGTTGAAAGTCATACTTAACTATCACATTATGCCATTACAAGACAAGGAAGTAACGTTGCTATCAGTTGGTAAGATGAAAATATTGTCTTGGATCATGAAAATGGGCCTAGTATAATTGCAAGCTTCCTTAAAAGTAAAAGAAAGAAGAAGAGGATGTCAGACTGATAGGATGTGAGAAGTACTTGAGCATTTGGTGCTGACTTTGAAGATGAAGGAAGGTGGTCACAAGCCAGGAATGCCCGGAGTTCATCAGAAAAGAACAAGAAAAAGATTTTCCCCTGCAACCAATAGGAACATTGCTGTCCTCTAACATCTCTATGAAATCCATTAAATCTCATTTTTTCTACTTACCTTATAAAATAGTAAATTTCTACTGTTGTTGTCACTAAATTTGTGGTAATCTTTATACTGGCAGTTGAAAATGAACATAATAGAAAATAAAATATAAAAGCCATAAATTAAAATATGTTATAGTGTTCTCAATAATGGGTTTTGTCTGAAAGGACTTAACAAGGAATTAATAGAACTCTTTTGGAGGCCCAATTCAGACCCCAGGGTAGGGTGTCTAACCTCACAGCTCTGTCCTTAACATAGCTATTAATCCTCAAGAAATACATGGGTGAACTGGCTTTAACTTCATCCTAATCTTGTTCTAACCTTAACATTTTCTGCCACAGTAGGAGTTACGACAGTAGGAGTGTTTGTCTTATCAAAGTAACCTCAAGCCAAGAGTCATTCTTCAGAATAATGATTGCACACCATGATTAAGGTAAAGTGACTGTGCTCACATGGGATGATATAATCCCATGAGAAATATCTTGAGTCTCTTGTTCCTCATTACCCCATTAAAAAGTTTTGCATCAGTATATTGCAGTTGAGCTGTCTATAGCTCAGACTAAGACTTTTTTCATTTATGATTTTAAAGCTACATATATTAGCTACATACACAGGTAAAATCTGAAAATTTCATTAAACTAGGTATCATTACAAATATCCTAATCCTTCATTCCAGATACAGAAACTAAACAGTAAACTTTTAGATTATTGGAGCATGAGAGTAATTTTTTGTTAAAGGAGCATACTGAAGGCCATATAAGTATTTCTATCTTTGCTTCAATTGACACAAGCAAGGCATTCTTCACATATGGAAACTACAAGTTCCATGCACAAGTATCACAACGACAGCATGTGTGTTTTGTTTTCCAGTCCTTTTTTTTTTTAGGAAGAGTTGAAATCTTTTTGCTGCTCCTGTTGTGGTAGGTATTTATGATGTTACCCCTGCCAGTTTATCTATGGGCTCACCTTCATGCTCTACAATTTTTTTGTGCAGTTTTCTGGGTAGAAACATTTTGTTCTTTCTCTGTTGTAAATGATCACTTATGAATTCTAGTCTCAATCCTTTAAGAAAATTTCTCCATGCTATCTTGCACTTTTTATTTTCTTTGTAAATTGTCATATTATTTATGCCACACATGTTTAGGATCAAGGAAAACACAATCATTGGCCAACTCTTTGTATTTTGAGTGACATGATAGTCACTGCATACCTCATGAACAACATCCACTCTGGTTTTGGCTTTATTGTAAAAAGTTATCATCTCAAGTTTCAGTTTTGTTGCAATCTCTGTCAATTTTTTCATCATGGTACAATTTTGACATCAGAAGTACCAGTTTTTTTTTTTAATTTTCTGTATACAAAGTCAGTGTGTTACCTTTCTGAAATCCAAAATTGTACTATACAATTGTCATTTTTTTTTTTTTTTGGTACTGGAAATTGAATTCAAGACCTTGCATTGAGCTACATCCTACAATTCTCTGTTTTTAAAATTGCACCATTTCATTAGGAATTTCAGTTTTGTTCTAGTTTGTAGTTCCTACACTGGTCAACTTATATTCTATTAGCAAATGTAATATCAACTGGAAACTGATAAACCAAATATCAAATGTCATATTCTGATTAGTTTGGGAGAGCTAAAAGTCTATTCAACATCAATTGATTTATTAATATATGAATAAAGACCTGGTATCTGAAGTCCAGGATAAATTTCTAAACTGAATATATAATATTTCTTTACATCAACCAGGTCATATATTTTTGTACTGTATTTTGAATACATTTTGGGCACATATTGCCTAAAGCTACTGTAACCACAAAATGCTACAAGATATTCAATAGTCATGTATTCAAATGGTGTTTAAACTGCTTGACATTTTGAAACAAAACACTCAAGCACTGAGCAGTTAGCAACCAGATTGTCAGGTTTTTTTCTTTGCAGATTATCAGTTCTTTTTTTTTTCTTGCCATCAAACCTCAGGCAGTTTTGAAGGAAACCAAATCTCCTTAGTGTCATTGTTATTCTATGAACCTCAAACCCATATCCATTTTTTTTCATAAGTCTTTTACATTCCTGTGATTACCATGTGAAAAACCTGCTAAGTAGAGTTGACCTGTGAATACTTTCAGTTCAGCTAGTGAGGTGTCATAATAAATGCATTTTGACCTGTGAATGCTTTCATTTCAGTAGACCTGTGAATACTTTCAGTTCAGCTACTGAGGTGTCATAATAAACACATTTTGAGTGTGGCTATTGGTGCATACAGAATATTTAATTTATATTTTACCATTTGTGTATTTCACATGTTGCAGCATTTCATCTATTATAAACTATTTCCAACAATGAATGGCAGTGTTGGCATTCTGTCCAATAGGTCTCAGCCCTGTCAACACCCTCACTATATAATCAGATCTAATTCTAACATTAGATTTTTTCCATTTGGTTATGTGACCATTTGTACCATTTCAACTAGTCAAAAATATATTCACACATATTTGCTGTTTTCTTTATCATCTGAATCAGAGGGTCTTCAATCCTTGTGTCTAGATTGGCTAATTCTTGCTCTATTGCACTATCAGATAGCAAATGTCAAAGCCATCATCATCATCATCATCATCATCATCATCATCATTGTCATCATTAATGCATGAGTCACCGGATGATTCACTTTGACTGCGTCCAAAACTTGCAAATCTGTTTTTACAAGTGCCATTGTACTGACTTGGACTACTTCTATAAGAAAAATCAAAGGAAAACTTTTACAAAACTAATCCTAAATGCACAGAAATTTAGCAATGCACATTTCATGGGTAAAATTCACTTGTTGCTGCTTTGAAGCTCCTACACACACCTTGTTGTTGTTCTGCAAAGTGAGTGAATATGCAGATGGGTTCCTGCTTTCTCCGGGGCAGCTACTGTGAGTCATACTCACATTCCATTAAGGTAAATTATATGTTTACATAACAGAAGAATCATGTAGGTATATTCTACCCCCCTATGGCTCCCTGAGAAACATACACAAAAACTGTTGCACAGGAATCTTATGTGTATGAAAATCTCAATTCCACACTTCTGCACACAAGCATTCACTGCACACACTTCTGCACACTTGCAATTCATCACACCAAGTGAATAAACACAAAGATTGCTTCCCATATCACTCAAGTGCAGCTGCTGAGATGCATAGCCAGCTATTTTAATGATATCATCTTAATCACAGTATTGTAATGGTTTATAGGAAGACTCAGCAAAATATTATCTATGGAAGAAAATCTGGAGAAGAAAAATGTCACCTTATATTAAAGATGTTTGTGGAACACACGTACATACTTAAAAAAATTTTTTTTGTCTGTACCAGCTTTTACATGGCAACAGTGGAATTGTCACAGTGTCAGAGACTGTATATTCCAGAAAGTTTAGACAATTTGCACTTTGGCCTTTTAAAAAAAAAGCCTACCATCTTTGCAATAGAGACAGCAATGAGAGAGATACTGTCTTATATTTAACCTTAAAGAATTAAGTATAGATTTAATTATCAACTGCTTCTTCTAACTTCCAATACTTAAAAGTTATATAAAGTTTCACAAGTCAAAAAATAAAAAAGGAAGCTATATACTGATTTCCCAACTTTCATAAGAAATCCTCCTAACTATTGTGTTATTGTGTCAGATTAGTAATTTCTGTTTAAATTTAAGTCTCTAGGACAGCAAATATGACTGGTAATGAAGGAGGCCAGAAGGTTCTTTCCATACCAAGAAATATTCGAAGAAATATTTCATGATCTTTAATATGTCTCTAAGCAAATCTGCTATAAATAAAAACACAGCTAACCAAAAGATGAGTGCGAGAAGCTTGACACAAAAGGAACCATTGAAATGCTAAGGTAATAACACTGGCCACAGTGCAGTATATGATGGTATACTTGAAAAATAAAAATGTATTTTATTTAGTAAAGTGATCTAATATTGAAAATCAAATTTCTTAGTTTAAATTATTAGAATGTAGAGAGATAGGTAAAATAATAGAATCCTAAATAGCTCTCAAATGCAGGTTGCAGTTAAAATTATTATATGTTTGATATTAATAATTAGAAAACATAAATTAAAACTTTCTCAAAATTTAAGTATTTTGATTATAGAATTGAAGTATTTATTTATCTATAATTACTGGAGAAGTTTACAGTAATTAAATTATAGTTAATGTATAAAAAATCAGAAATCAAAAAAATAGAAAATTAATTTTAAAATTTAGGCTACTCTGAAAATGTGCTAGGGATTTATTTGCTGTAACTGCGAGCCCCTAAAAAGCTTAAGGAGAAAGAAACATTTCACATACTACAAAACATTAGAAAAATAAAAAAAATTCATGAACCTAAAATAAATTATTTGGAAAAGTACTAGTAAAGTAACAAAAGTCAATGGACATTATAATAAAATTAAGAGAAGAACAGAGAAAAAATGTAGAATGAACAATATACAATGAGAGGATCCAAGCTGTGGTGGTACATACGTATAATCCCAGCACTTGGAAGGCTGAGATAGGAGGATCACTACTATTTTGAGGCTGACTGGGCTACTTAGTGAAGTCAAGACCAACCTGAGCTACTTAGTGAGACCCTGTCTAAAAACCAAAACCAAAACCAAACCAAAGCAAAACATGGACCAAAACAACCGCAGACTACAGATTTGTTATGATGTGAGGAGAATCAAGTGATTGTTATTTTGTCATTAACTTGAGATGTATAAAAAGACATAAAAATGTTAAAAAATGAATTGACATGCAGCAAAATATGAAACAGAGAAAATGGCAAATATATAACCATGCAAACAATTGAAAAAAATTTCAAAGAATTACAAATAAAGATAGCCCCAGGTGTAGTATGGGACATTGTTTAAAATTTCAATACTGTGAAAATATTTCAAAGGATTAAATACAATATGTAGACACTGATCATCTACTTAAAGTAGTATTATTATGGTACTAAAAGCTGAAAACAGTGTGAAGGAGAAAGAATATAAGTCAATTATACTTGTGTAATGCAAGAATTCTAGACAAATGTTTGATTACCATATTTCAATAGCTTTACTCTAATAGCAGAATTTCTTCCAGGAATGAAAGTTATTATAACCAATATTACCAGTTCAGTGCATCATCAGGAACAAGATTACAGAATAGACACCTGATAAAATCATTAGATTTTTATGCCTTTTACGAATGAATTTACCACCTATTCATTTTGAAGAAAAAAATCTAATCCTGAAAAAGCACAGAAAACTCCCACTTAGTGCTACAAAAATTGTCTTAAACTATAACCAAATTAGTATTGAAAGTACAGCTAGACAACTGTTTTCCACACTGTTATGCTTCTATAGTAGTTTTAGATATTATAGCTTGGTTTTTATTTGCACATATTTGTAATATATAATGATGATATTTATCATTATGAGAATTTGTGTGTGTAAGTAACACAACTTAATTATTTTTACATTGTAGCTTAAGTAAAGAAAACTACATGGCCAAATATTTTTGAGATTGGCAACCTTTCCTTGGTACTATTCAATTTATAGTATTTCATTTTTAATTACATTTGACTTTTTAAAATGATAAAAATAAAAATTATACTTATTAGTGAGGTAACGTAGTATTTTTATACCAGTATGTTTTCCACAATCTTCAAATCAAATTAAATATATCCATGACCTCATTTATCAATTCCTTATGCTGAAAACCTTAAAATTCCTTCCTTCTAGCTTTTAAAAATGTACTGTACATGATTGTTTTGTATACTTTCAAGAATACACTGGAACTTCTTACTTCTAGCTGCAACTTAGTATCCCTGATTAGCTTTTCCCAGCTTTTTTGCCCCAGGACTCACCTGTCCTCTGGTACGCACCATTTCACTGTCTCTTCCAGGAGAGAACTTCTTTAGATTTCACATAGTGCAGGTCTTTTCTTTCTGTGCCTGGCTTTCTTCATTTACTATGATCATTGCTAACTCCATCCACATTATTGCAAATGACATGATTTCATTCCTTTTAAGGCTAAATAATACTATATTCCATCTTTCACATGTACTTTTTCTTTATCCATTCATCAAGCAGTGGACATTTACATTCTGTTTCTTAGCTATTGATAACAGTGCTATAACAAATTTGTGCAGATACTTCTCTAACATACTGATTTCAATTCCTTAGATAAAATGTCCAATAACGAACTTGCTGGATCTTATGGTAGTTTTATTACTAATGTTTGGAGGAACCTCCATGCTGTTTTTTTAAAATAACAACTGTACTTGATTTACATTCCCACCAACAGTGTATAAAGTTTCCCTTTTCCCTGCATCCTAAACAGCACTTTTTATCTTTAATCATTTTGAAATCAGCCATTCTTCCTGGAGTGAGGTGAAATCTCATTGTTCTTTTAATTACATTTGCCTGAAGAGTAGCTTTATGGAGCATTTTTAAAATTCATCTGTTGACCATTTGACTATCTTCTTTGAAAAATGTCATTTAGGCTTGCCCATATTTTAATCAGGTTATTTATTTATTATTTATTTATATTTTGCTAATGAATGTTTGGAGTTCTTCATATATTGTGGCTATCAACTCTTTGCTACACACTTGCACAGTATATAACTATTTTCTCCCATTCTATAGATTGTCTCTATACTCTCTTGATTTTTTACTTTGCTAGGTCAAAGATTTTTAGTTTGATGCAATGCCTTTTATTTTATTTTATTTATTTTATTTTATTTTATTTTTAGGTCTTTCTGTGCTTTTGGGGTAGAGTCAAAACATGTCTTGCCAATTCCAATGACCTTAAATATTTCTATAATGTTTTCTTCTAATCTCATAGCATTTAAAAGGCTACAAGAAGCCTATCAGTAAATAGATCAGATTTAAAATTAGTGTCTTTCAAACTAATGAAAAGCAGAATTCATTTATTCAACCACTCATTAATATTCCATGAATACTATTCCAGAGGTTTTGGTAAATATTGTACTAGATATATTCTCATTGAAATAATAATAAGTAAGGATTCATTTTACCAGCTTTGTCTAATGCTGTTTTGGAAGTGTGAGCCAATGCCCAGCTCTCGTTTTTCTGAAAGCTAGAGATTATAGTCATGGGACTCCCACAGATGTCAGCCAAAGGACGCAAGGACCTGAGTCTAGCCCGCTCTCTCCATTGCTGCTCATGTGGCAGATCCTCTTGCCACTTGGGACTCAGTTTAAAGCCACTTCCAGGGGTATCTTGCTACACAGTCTCTGATGGTTTTCACTCCTCCAGTTATGGTAGTAACTTTCAACTTCTTTTTCCTGATTAATTTTCTTCATAGCATTTATAGGTTCAGAAATTCCCTTGTCTATTTAGAATCCCAGCTAAACAGTAACAGAGATGTCTGCACACCACCGCATTTCTAGACACTGTAATTACTGACCTATTGTAAGCACAAAAAAACCCCTATTGATTAAAATATTAAGTGTTCTTTAGTGCACTTTCTGTTACTAATGGTCACAGTTGGAATAATCTTTGCGGAAAGCAATTTCCCACTAATTCCTTGAATCTCAATGATTTCCATACCTGTTTATCCTGTAATACCATTTTTAGATGTATGTATGTGTGTTTGTATGTGTATACATTTAAAAATATATAAGATGTATCTTAGGTTCATCAAGAGCTTTCAGTGTATTGGGCATTGTTGTAGGCAATTTTATATTCTTATGATTAATGATTAATATATACATTGATATTTTAAACCATACATGAGGGACAATTAACTTCCTTATGTTCACAGGATGTAAATATTTGTTGGATGAAGTTGAAAACCAAGTATTCTAAAGCCTATATTTTTCCACAAAAGGATGGCACCTAATAAATCAATAAGACAAGATTAAAACTGCAAATGTCCCTCAGTATTACTGTAAGTGCATGACTAACCTGAACTTCATGTCTATGCCATGTGCACCAGGGATTCTTGATGACTGGGATGATAAACTGACTTGGTAGTATTCACATGGTCTTACAAGATGATAATGTATGTGCTCACCTGCATTTTAAATGTTATTTGCATTCTCAATTTACATAATTTTCTAGAAAAATGTTAGTCATTTAGCTATATTTAGTCCTCACTGTAATACTGGGGCACATGAGCAGTGGCCGGAACACAGGAACAGGGATATAATTTTTTTTTATTTTTTGAAGGTATTAAAATAGAACAAAACAAGACAGAACAAAGCTAATTGAGAAAATGCTGTGAAATTGGTACAGAACTTCAGAGCAGGGTACCGGGATGACAGTAATGGGTACCATAGTATATCTTGCTATCTTCACAATAGTTGTCCATTCAATCAAGTATAACAAAATCAAACCAAAAACAATATTATACAATCTATCAAAATATTGAATAGAGCAAAACAGTTAATCAGAACAAAGCAAAACAGTGAAAACAGTATTTGCCTTCAAAGACAAGATAGAAGGAATTCCCCTGTATTTGCTATATTGCGCATGGTCATCCTCCCCAGAGATGCTCAGACTGCTGGCCCCAGGTCAGCATAATCAACCCAATGATACAACCATTTAGTTGCTTTATGTGCCGGGGTTGCTATAAACTCTGGCTGTCCTCAACACTACCCAGTTGCTAAAAGGGGGGAGGGAGGCATGGGATGTTTGATTGTCAGCCCGCTGGTAGGCTCACGGGAGACGCTGACTTGTTCTCTCCCTGGTGCACCCGCTGCTCGCTCATGCCTTTGCTGCTTACCGGGAAGGAGAGCTTGTTGGTTTTTTGCTCAGCCCTGGAATTTCTAACATGACTGGATCTCAGGAGACGTTTGTATTGGACTTTTAAAGGCAAAAAAGTGAGAGACGTGGTGGCATTGTCCATAGATTAAGTTCTAAAATAGCTCATTTCTTAAATAGATGCTTGATTTAAAAAAAAACCCACACATTTCCAAAAATTGTGAAAATAAATCTCACTTCAAAATGCTGAGTTAGTGTTTATAAAACACAAGACAGAAAGTGTTATGTTGGCAGTAGGTATAAAAAGAATTGAGATGCAGTATGTACATGTGCCAACTGCCCACACGAATGTAATCACTATGTACTGCAAATGAACTAATGAAACTAAAGACAAACTAACCTCCTGGCGACCCAAGCCTGACTCTGGACTGAGCCCCTCAGTGTGCCCCCTTCTTTAGCATGTGATGCTGATGGGAACCCCTCACTCAGACGAAGTGATGAAATGCCACACGAGGACATGACTGAAATTATGTTATGACATGAGTGAGAAGCAAAGATATGTGTGTTAAACCAAAACACATATAAATAAGCATATCCAAGATATATAGGTAATCATAACAGCTGCAATAAAATATAAATCTCAATAAGTGCTATAAATGGAGGACCCAAATGAAGAAGAAAATACATGTAGGAGGCTGCAAGGTGTGGGAGGCACAGTCTGTCCTAGGAAGAACTCCTGAACCCTGTTTCCCTGCCATCCTTCCATATGGAAAAGAGAGACACTGAACAACCACAGGCAAGGTGGAGTGGGACTCACTTAGGAGCAGAATTTTGACAGGTGGATTCTGTGAAGATGATGTTGCATGCAGAGCAAGCAAAACCAGCAATGGTTATAAAACCAGGCCAGCAAGACTGTGATAGTCTACTGGCATACAGGAAAAGAGCCTAGTATTTTATTGTCCTAGAAACTCAAACTCTCTTGTCAGTATTGGTAGGATCAATTACACACCTTTGTCTTCTGTTATTTGCTGACATCTGTGTATGTGTGTGACTGTTAGTGTTAATTTAGATAAGAAGCACAAAGAACATGAGAGATAAGAATACAAAATTGGAAGACAGTATTGTATAGTTTAAAAAGGACAGTGACGACTACATGTAGAAAATAAAGCTGGTGAACATTTAGAAATGTTAACTTTCTTTTTATATAATATTTAAAAATTCAAAGTAAAGTAAAATAGAATTGAGATATCAAATAAATTATCAGTCAGATTAAGTGTTTTGCTAAATAGCATGTGTGTAACACATTTGTTTATTTGAAGTATTTTTATGAAGTGTGTATTATGGATCAGGAATGGTTCTGAAGGCTGTTCACAGAATGGGAAGATTGTAGGTTTCTTCCCTCTTCTGAAATTATAATCTGGTGTGGTTGATAAGTACATAAACAGAGGGTAAAATATCACAGATGCTGATGAGGACTATGGAAACAGAAACAATGCAGAGAGGTGAAGTCATTCTGGGGGATTTATTTGGGTAGAACCATTAAAGAGACCTTTCTAACAATGACACTATTAAGCTAAGACATATGAGGCAAAGAGTTATGCAAATAGACTTGGGAGTGTGTTCACGCAAGGCGACTCACAGATGTCACTATCCTAGATATTGATCAATGCATCTATCTGTCCTTCCTTTACCAAATTTTTAGCACATGTTGTATAAATCCATGAGCTTGTTTTTAGATGAGACAGATGAGATGCATTTCTTTTCTTCAGGGAGCTTCCTACCTTCAGTGGAGGGATTTTAACTTTGAAATGGTGACTGGTAGCAATATGCCAAAACCTTCTGCTGGTAGCCCTTGAGGAAGCTTACAAGTTGGTGGGTTCAGAGTGAGTAGTTTGAAATCAGCCATGGCAAGAGTATTCACATACAGAAATGGGCAATCATTTAAATCAGAATGTTTTTCCACCAGATTGTGGGGTGAATATTTACCAACAACTCACTACTCATGACTAGAAGCATTTCTTGACATTAGTACCTTCTGTGGCCTACTACCGGTTGTTTAAATGGGGCACTATATTCAAACAATATAAAAGAATTAATTCTCTTACCATGTCAACACTGCTAATAGAAAGTACTTTCCACAGTAGTTAGAGTTTAAAAACTGAGACTCTAAACTTGATAAGATCAGAGACAGTATGATTCTTAGTCGCCAACTCTGCTTCTGCATCCAACATACTCGTGAGCGTTGCTTTTCTTGGAGAACACTCCCCATCACAATTTCCTTCTGTCTAAGCCTTCTGACTGGCAAGTATAATATCTTCCATTTTAAAAGAAAAATTCCTCCTTCCCCTACAGTCTCTTCCTTCAATAGCTCCATTTCTTTATTCCCCACACTCTGTTCCAAAATCCTTATTACATCCCCTTTGGAATCAGGAATAGCCAGCCTCCTTTTTCCACCCCTCCACTAGACTGTTCTTTTGAAAGGCACCAGTTACTAAGGGTGATTTTCAGTCCTCATCTTCCTCAGTCACACCATGACATCTCACACAGATGGTCACTTGCTATTCCTCCGATACTTGCTGTGTGAAGCACATTGATCCCCTTCCTGCACCTCACTAGCCGTGCCTTAGCTGTTCATCCTAATCCCAGATTCTAAACACCAGAGGTCCCTAGGCTCAGTCATGGACAATTTTCCTTCTGTATTTACTTTGGCTGATACTTGTGTAATGACGACTCCCAAATATGTCTCCAGACTGACATGTTCTCTGATTTCCAAGCCATGGGAAGTCATTCTAGAATGTGGATTGAGTTAACTCAACATCCCTTCCTCCCCTTACCACACACCAGTTCACAGAGTTTGTTTTTTCTTTAAGAAATAAACTGAGTATTTCCTCAGGATTTTTCATTTCAGAGCTCCTCTGTTCAAGCGTTACCCTCTCATCCATAGTGGCAGCACTTTTGCATTAAATGTTTTTATCTTTCATCATACTACTTATTCTCTATTTCACTGCTTATGTGATAGCATATGTCTAATTATTTTCATAAATATTAACACAATATTGTCTAATATATGGGATAATCTATAGCACAGTTAAAGTGAAAAGGTATCTCTGGATATTTAACACAACATCCAAGCTGTCAGTAAAACACACACTCACTGGCAGCAGAAAGCTTTCCTTCAGTGGGTCTATTGCCTATGAACGGGGAATAGCATGTACAAAGAACTTCAAATGTATTTTTCTGGGTGACAGAAAACTTGTCTGAAAGTCAGTGATCTCATGGTTTTCATATATGGCTAATTTTCACCCTTTTTCAGTTTTTCCCCTTTTTCCATTGAAGGCAGAACAGTTAGCTCTAGACTACACAGCAGTAATATACATTAGCCAGGGTTTGAATTTAGGTTTTTTCCATTAGTTTTTTTTACTTCAAATACATTTTTCCATCATATGGACATCACTAATAATAACATACTTCAGAAGCCCATTATTTTGGAATATGGCTATTTGTGCAATGAGGCAGCACTGCTTACTGTACTGTGAGCTAGCCACTCTGTCAGGGCTTGAGATGCACAGATAAACATGGCTCTTTCATGGAAGGGACTGTGTCTTACACAGGCAGAGATGCACAAAACACACAATAATCTAGGAAAATTATGTATAATTAGTACAGTAAAAGTCTAATACTTCAGTTTTAAAAATTCCATTTGCAGAACGAAATTTTACACAAATATAATCACACTTTATAACATCATTAAATGTATTGTACCTGATATTATCTGTTTTTCTTGAGAACACTTATACCTTAGGGTCAGATACAATCACAGAAATATCTGACATCACCGGACAATTTTATTTTCTTCTTTGTCAAAATTTAATCATCAATCCAGTGCTATACTAGGAAAGAGAAGTTTCATTTGGAGGTTTCTTCACACAGTACTTGCTTCAACAGAGAGTCAGTGGAAAAGAGAAGGCAAAGGCCTTTTCAGTTATTCAGTTTTTCCATTTTGGGAAAATTCTACTTATTCCTAACTCTGGATATCAGCTATTCTTTTTACTGACGTGCATTATCTTTCCATATACACATTTTTTCCAGTATCATATTTAGCCTATGAATAACCTCTCAGGTAATTTATTTTGCAAATAGTTCCTATTTGATCTATGTGGCATGACAAATAGCTCTCATATTATTTAGCTAACTAGGGTGGAAGGTTGAAAAGGAAATTCTATTTGACAGTCCTTGTCAGGGAACTAAAATTGTGTGCAGTGTATCAGAGTGCTAAGAGCAGAACTGTCTGCATAAGGAACACCAATTTGTATCGGTTACTAAATTCTTCTGTCCAACAATAATGCTGTTGACATGTCTGTCTTTGAATGTATCAAAAACTGTGCAAAATTGTTCTTGCTGAAAATTTTATCTCAAAAAGAGTATGGACTTGAAATTTTACTCAATCAAAAACATGGCAAGGTTTTATTATAAATTTTTATACCTAGCCTCTAAAATTTAAGTGATAATGATGTTGACTAATTTTATAAAGATTCTGAATACATGAATTACCCTGAATATTAACAGTTTAAAACATGTTTATTTAGAACACTCAAGAACAATGCTAAAATAGTTAAGAATGATAGTAATTACATATTTACATCACATATCAGGTCTCCTTTGCAATGTAAATTGTGACTGCAAGAAATCTTTAATCACAGATATAGTATTTAACATCAGTGACCAATATTTCTTAAGGCATATTGGCATATACATTTAAAAGTAAGTCATATTTGGTAGTTCCTTGACTCTTCATAAAATATATTCCTTAGAAACAAACCATTCTCACTTTCCCACCTAATGTCTGGGGTTCTGTGGTGCATTCCAAACTGCATTCCAGGTCACCAGTTAGCCTATCCTTTTTGTGCTCCTATTTTTGCTGGATCTGATAAATCTGCCACAGCCACTGCCAAAGTAATAAATGTGCCATCAAATCTCATATTGCAGGGAAAGAGAAAACTGAAATCTCCAATTGCCAAAGAAAATTGCTCATATCAAAACAGTTTACTATATGAGCCACCAAATTTCCACAGAGATTTTACCCAGAGACTTCCAATTTTTATTTGCCAATTAAACTAAACACCCATCTATATCCTCAGGTCTTATTTATTTGCCCAGGCTGGCCAGGAACTTGTGATCTGCCTGACTCAACCTCCTGAGCCACTGGGATTTTAAGCACGGGCTACTGCACTGACATATCTGTCCTTTTTGGCCATATAAATTGAACACACACACACACACACACACACACACACAGAGTCTTGGTTACTTTTCTCTCATTGAGACAAAATACCTGAAGCCCAAAATGAGGGAAAGAAAAGTTATTTAGCTTACAGGTTTTGGAAGTTCCAGTCTGTATTCAGCTGGCTCCAGGGTGGTGAGACTAAGGGACAACCACTCATGGCAGCTGCAAGCAACAAGAACAAACAGGGTAAAAGGGGGAAAAATCATGCCTCCTCCTTTTCCTTATATTGAGTGCTGGGCACCTTGGGCAGATACAGCACTCACACTACTAATCCCAGTGGTAGACAACGAACCAACCACAAATGCTAGACTCAGCAGCCTCCACGACTGCATAAAGCTTGTGGGGGCATCCAAATGCAAAGCATAACTTTCCACCCCTGGCCCCACAAAGACTCATACACATCCTTTATGCAAAAGACCTTTAGTCCATCTCCAAGAGTTGCCAAAGTCCTAACAGTTTCAACATTGCTGAAAAGTTCAAGTCTCAACCTCCTCTGAGCTCTAAGGCAAACTCTCAGCTGTAAACCCCTGTACAAATGAAAACAAACGTAGACACTTCCAACATACAATGGCACAAGATAAACATTACCATTCCAAAGGGCACAAACAGGGGGATACAAAAGAATGGGGCCAAAGGAAGTCCAACATCCAGCAGACAAACATTAAGTCCTGGAGCTTCATATTCAGCATCTGTAATCTGGTTGTGAGCTCCAAAAGGCTTTAGTGACTCTACCACCACATAACTGCTGGTGGTTACAGCTCCCATGGATTCTTTCTTAGACCCACTTTGCCCTCTCATTGCGGTTTTCCTTAGACAATCCACATTTCAGTCTTTGCCAAAATTCTGGGGTCTCCACTGCACCTTTGGCTTCACACACACAGCTTCACACACTGTCCTCTCAGCGACATACTGCCTGACCTCCCAGGCCTTCTGATATTGGGTTGGAAGCCTTTTTAACCTCAGAACTTGTGCGTTCTGCATGTGCTTAAATCCAGCACCATATGGATGCTGCCAAAGTCTGCTGTCAGCTAGAGCAATAGCCAGGCTTTTGGCTGTAGGGTTTGAGTGCCTGGATCACTGAGTACTCAAGTGGATAGTGAGGAACAAATTCTCTATGTCATTGCCATTCTGGGACCTGGCTCAGCCACTGCCATTTTTGAATGTCATGTGATCTCTGTTGCCAGTCTGGAACATGGTGCTCTGCAGCTTTCTACTCCAATCAAAATCTTTCACTTTTGCAGTTTTGAGGCTCCAAAGCACGGAGACCTGCCGCCTCTTCCTGTGATGCTTGCAGGCCATCTTTTTTATTCTTCTGTTCTTTCTGAGCAATTGAGATCTCAGCTCCATCTTTGCAGTTCACAGCTTTTTGGCCAAATGCATAATTTAAATCATCCTGCTGGGTCTTTTGTTCTTGATTCACAACATAAATCTGGCTAAAGGCCCCCAGCAATAGCCATACTACCACCACAACATTTGACTGCCTTGAGATTTCTTCTGCCAGGTTAATTAGTCCACTGCCCTTAATCTAAGTCTCAGGCAAATTCTCTGGACTCAAGGAAAATGCAGACAAAGTTTCTGCCAAGCCATAACACACCATTTGGAGTCTAACAATCAATGCAGTCCTTCTTCCCAGCAGAAACCTCCCAAACTTAATCTTTACTGGCAGGCTTTCTGTCAGCCTTCTGTCTCCTGAGCTCTAACCAGAATCTCCCATGCAGAACAGCCTGGGATATTCCAGTGCCACTCTTTCAAGTGACCTTTTCAAACCTTTCCAAACTCTACTCACAAGCCATTCCCAAAGTCTCTTGAACCACATGGTAAGGTACAGTCACAGCAACAGCCTCATTCCCAGTACCAAATTCTGCTTTGGTTACTTTTCTCTCATTGTTAGGACAAAGCACCTGACACCCAAAATGAAAGAAAGAAAGGTTTATTTAGCTCACTGTTTGTAAAGGTTTCAGTCCATAATCAGCTGACTTCAAGGGAGGGTGGCATGGCACTGGGGGAACACTTTAAGGCACTAGCCAGAGCGAAAAGGGAGGAACAAGCCTGTTTTCCTCCCTTATACTGTACACAGGGGATCCCCTCTCCATCCGGAGGGGTATAGCACTCACAAAATCTCTGTGCCCTCATCTTGCACAGTATGAGGATATTTACAAAGTAAGAATCCTGGTTCCTTGCTGAGTTTAAACTTTTAAACTTCTCACATTGACACAGTGTATCAACCATAACACACACACACACACACACACACACACACACACACACACACACACACACACAAAACAGTTACTCTTGTAACAAACTGCTTTTTTCAGCCTTTCAATTTAACATTGAAATGGCCTTTTGCTCTTAAAATTCACAAGGGGGAAGTCCTATCAGGACAATGTTGAATCTTGTGACAGTTAATCTTGGTAGACTGTTTCTTTGAGAAGCCACAGCAAAGCCTGGAGTTGGGGAGGCTCTGCCTTTTCATGACTGATAGGGTAAGGGGAAGGGCCACATGTCCTTCCCTTCTACTTCACCTCCACCAAGTCATTCTGGCTCTCCTTAGCTCTGCAGCAATAGGCCCAGATACTGTTGGATTGACACCTTCAAAACCACAAGCCAAATAAACTCTTCTTTAAGTTGTATATGTCAGGCAACTTCTCTCAGAAATGAGAAAGCTGACTACTACAGCTATCATGGTTTTTATGAAAATTATAAGTACGGATGTTCTTGTTAGATGTACTAGTTTTTAAAACTTGACAGTTAATTTAATCTTAGCGAATGATATTCTTACTGTATTCCAGGTAGGAAAAGAAATGTTAAAATGTATATGAAGAAGGCTACTTTTTAAACTATTTCAAGTCCAAAATATAATTTAACAATTAAGGAGAAATTCAGGAAAAAATTTATAATGAAATTATTTTAAATTTACAGCATTAATTAATCAGTCTGCGGACTGAATTACCCATTCTCCATTGTCAGTAATACTACTGAATTCCTGCTGTGGTCAGCTCTTCTCCGAATTGCTGGTGTGCACATCTTCAGTAGAGGAAAGCTCCCAGGGGAACCCTGATGTGGTGTTCAGTGTCCCAGTCTCTTATGTCAAATTGCAGCAAGTTTTGCCATATACAAAGAATAAATAGAATAAAATCAACATTTCCAGTGTGCCATGGCAGGAATAATAGGACCTATTTAGAGGTAAGACAGTAGGTAACGATGCTTTTAAGGAAATGAAGGTGCTGGAAAGGAGCATAAGAAAGATAAGAGGTATCTTGGGGACTGTAAATACCACACCACCACTATTATGTGTTACTAATGCACTTCAAAGAGACAAATAAGAACAGTTCATCTGCTATGCAATAGAGCTTTGAAAGAAATCTCCCCTTTAGCTCTTCCAAAACAACAAAATACTTCTTGTAATACTCTACACCTATCCAGAAAAACCTCCTTTCAGTTTAGCATAACTAACATGTCCTTGTGGGAAAGTAAGGTAGCTCTCATGGGCCTCTGGAATCTTGCTGTAATAGAAGAAAAATTATAAAGAAAACCAGTGGAACTTTTGGATAATGATCTAAAGCAAAAAAAAAAAAAGATTTTATAGACAGATTAAAATTTTGAAAGAAGCAATTAAGCCCATCATTAGCCATAGGGAATATTTTACTTTTCTTGATCTGAGAATAGTTTTCTGGCAAAAAAACTCAACAATGTAGGACTCAAGCAAATTTCACTCTGAAGCAGAGAATTAGAGACAACTCCCTAAAATAGTTCGCATTTCATGAAGTCAGGTTTGAACACTGGGATCCAATTTAATGTGTCCATTAGACCAGTCAATAGCAAAATATGGTATGTTAAATGATTTAATTTTCCCATGAGAAAATGAATACAATGTTGTTTTCCAATTTAAATTTATTTTTAATTGCTATCTAGAAACAAAATAATTGTGTATATTAACAGAGTAATATGTGATGTTTTGATACATATATACATCAGTTGATATTTAAATAAGGTTAAACATGTTTCCTCTAATATTTATCATTTCTTCGTAGAGAAAACACTCAATATACTTCCTTCTAGTTTTTTAAAATATACAATATATTTGAGGTTATTTCAAAATGTACAGAAAATTAACAGTAGTTTCATCATTGTTATTTATAGTCTCCTACTATGCAATAAAGTATCAGTTATCTTAATATTTTACATATATAATTTATATTTCTACATAAAATTACATCTACTAAATTTTGTTCTCCATAATTTAAACAGAATTTGGTCTGATCATATCAAATTATCATTGATAGCACAAAAGCTTCATATAAGAAATGAAAACAAAATGAGTACCAAAAACAATAGTTTGATATTAAAATCTTGATATTAAAATCAGAAATATTATTATAACTTTATTAGTTTTACTGACTCCTTTAAATATCTAAAGTTTTCAGGTACTCAACCAAGGCAGACACTAACAAATTTTACATACAGGTAGACAGATTCCATATCCTTAACAACTTTCAACTACAAAATTTGAATGGCCCTTGTGCAGTGGGTTTCAGCTTGCTAAAGGGTCTTGATGAGATTACACCTCAATTGAACTTCTGAATTTCAGCTCTTCCTGATAATCCCTGCATTTGACTTAAACAGCAGCTAATTCTACTTGCAACCTACTCATCCAGAGTGCTGAGCAGGCTGCACAATAAAATGGTAAATGTTGTTACTCACAAGGACTCACTTGTAAGTGGAAGTGACAAGAGTTAAAAGGGTTTGCTTCACAAACTGGGGATTTGGAAATTCCATGTACTCTGGATTTAATTCATTGTGAGACTTTTAGAGATAGGTTTACACTGTGATACTCACCATCTTAAAAATAATCTGCTGCTATACTCTATGGGACGGATCCAGTATAGGTTGTGTTTTTTCATAAATAAAATTGCATTGGAAAAGAGCCACATACATTCATGCTTTTATTGTCAATGGCTACTTTTGTGCTACAACAAAAGTTGGGTATTTATTACAGAAATTGAAAAAATGAAAATATTTGCAATTTTACCCTTTTAAGAAAAATTTGTCATTCCTTTTTTTAGTATCTATTATTTGTTACACAGACAGATTTGGTATTATCATGCTGCACACTGCATACCATCTCTTCTTGTCAGGTTCTGTAGTACACCCTTCCCTGCTTCTTCATCTCTGTCCTGTGAAGTATTCACCCTAAATATATGAAACAGAAGAGGCTTGGGAAGTTTAAATTCTTATCCATGTAAGCAGCAGAGTCAGGATTCAGTCTCACATCTGACCTCAAACCCATGTGAATCATCTTTAAATCACCTTTTCTCTAATAAGCCCTTGGTCTCTCAGGTGATATTCCAAATGTGGGCCCAAATGAATTCCAATAGACCAAATGTCTCAGCAGCCTGGATGTGAAGTTAAGTGTCACGCAGAGCAGGGGAGAAAAATAGTTTTTAAATTTTTATTGTAGCATAAAGAGTTCAGCCTGAGTTCTCAAGTCACACACATGAATGCATTTCCCTGCTTCATTTTATGAGGCGGAAGTATACCACAGGGATAGAAGACTATGACGGGAGCATCTGTATGTTCATTCCTGTCTGGCCGCTTTGAGCCTCTAAGTGTACTGAGAGAAAGAGTTCTCTAAAAGCAGATAATCAAAGCATGGTAAACTGCATTTTTTGACAGAAGAGTGTTTCTTCTTTAGGGGTTTGGACTCTGGGGCCAAATAGTCTAGGAAGACTAACTGCCCATAACCTTTTCATGGTCCCCTGGGGACTACTTGCTGTTTTTCTCTTTGAAGTATGTACCTTGCCCATTCTTCAGGTAATTTCACACATTCCCTGGGAATTCTAAGCAAAATATCTAGACATGGTCTTTCTCTTCCACTCTAGAAGTACAACCATAACCCACGTTTTTTGCCTTTATGAGGAACTGGTAAAGCAGAAGCCTTATTGTTTACTCTTTTAGCCCATATCAACTCACAAGGAACTTGAGATTGTTCTGAGACTATCCCCACCAAATGACCAAAGCCCCACCTGAGAATAGCAACTTGGTTCTGTCTTGGCCACTGCTAGAGGCTAACATTTCCACACAGAAATACTCATATTGTGGTGGGGAAGGGGAAAGGAGGAGGGTGTTGTTACACTTTCATAAAACCATGAAATTTCAAAGGAAGAGTAATACAAAATGGTCCAGTCTTACTCCAAAATTTTGTAACAGGGTAAGCTGAGGACTTCATCATAAACTAGGTGTGAGGAGAAGCTACTGCTATCCCCCTCTTACCCGTCTACCGAGGAAACACCCTAGATGTCCAGGAAGACATTACAATACCCCGTAGAGTTCCTAGTCATTCCAGGGATTTTCCCTTAGGGTTCTGAAATTAAGAAGATATTTAAGGTTTACAAAGGAAAAATAAGATTGCCAAGAGCAAATAATAATCTGAGTTGATATTAGTAATATAGATTAGTAGCAGTTATGGCAAAACTTAAACTGTGGAATTTTGATGTAAAAATCTCTCATAAAAACATATATTAGCTAAATTTTAAGCAAAGAAAAAATCATTCCATTGTGATTGTTTCCTATTTGTGAATCAATCTCAATGTATAGTGAGTGATATTTTTTCCTACCTAGTGGAAATCCCAGTGAAAACAAAGCTTACATATGGAAACTCTTGCTTCCTTCATATTTCATCTGTCTTCACCCTGCCCTTCATGCCAACACTTGCTGTTCTTCCCCATTCCTTGTCCCTTGTGTCCCCACCCAAGAGGGAAATGTTGTTTCTCAAGCATGAAAAGGGGAGACTGAGATCAAGGGATTTCTGGAATTTTTGAGTTTCCCAGATGGAGCATTCTTTGCAACAATGGCAAAAATTCAAACACTCAATGATACATTTAAAATTTCGTTGACAGAACTCAAGGGCATAGTTTCACTAATGAAAAGCACAGGTCTCCTAAGTACATATTTCCTCATTTGGTTTCATTCCTTCGACCAAGTTCACATTTTTTTCTCAGTGTTTAAATGTGCACAGAGCTTCTAGCCAGATTATGACACCCTGCTCCTGTGTTCCTTCCACAAATTAAGTCATTAAAGACATTTTCATGCTCATATGCATCATTTACTTGTCCTCATGGTATTGCGCTTGATAGTGGAAAATATTATCAGCACATTATTCTGGTTCGCTCTTTGGCAAAATGAACTCTCCTTAATAGTATCCTGTTATACACACTATGTGGGACCAGGAGACTTCTCCCTGAGTCATCTGGTCTGGCATTTCACAGTACGTTCCAGAAAGCAAAGTAGAGAGATTAACCACAACAGTAGCAAAGGCAGTTTTTCAGAGTAAGCTCATTTGTTTGAGAGAGAGGAAAAGAAAGAGAAAAAAGAAAGTGAGGTGGAGAGAGGGAAGCTGATATTTGGGGTGATTAAGGAAATAAGGAGTACAGGTTATTTATTATCCACCTTCTTGTTTGTTCAACTCAGTAAATCAAACACAGGATCAGGAGAAACAAACAAACAGCAAAAGAACTAGAAACCAACACTTCGGTGTCAGTTTTGATCTTGATCTATCTTGTGCCTCATTTTACCAGGATTCTATGTGAGAGTAAGGCATTTATTTAAGACACTTGTCAGATTGTTTCAATGAGGATGGGGCCTGTGAACTTCCAAGTTTAATTTTTAGTCTTTGATATTGTGATAATCGGTATATGGATTTTCCTATTGTACTCAAGCCTTAAACAAACCATTTTGCTTACTAAACCAGTGAAAAATGTCCCCACATGTTCTATTGGTCTAGAGGATATTAATCTTCATTTTGTTGTTCTTGCTGTTGTTGTTTTTGGTTTTTTGTTTTTTGGAGACAGGTTCTTGCTGTGTAATCCAGGCTGATCTTGAACTCATTACAGAGCCCAGATGGGCCTCCAACTTGAGCTTCAGCCTTCTAAGTGATGGGATGACAGGCGTGAAACACCATGCCCGTTTTGTTTTTAAAGAAAAATAAAGAGTGATTCTTTTTTTCACCAATTAAGTGAGTCTATGATGACTTCAATAATAAAGTCTGACAAAAAAAATCATAATAGAAATGAAGGGATACAATTTGTAGGTATTCTTATGGTAGCTGTAGAATTATTTTGGTGGTAACGGGTACATGATGCTACAAGTGGGAAGGGTAAAGGATGGTTAAAGTACCATGAAACAGAAATATGTTCTCAAGCTTTTCCTGTTTTCCCCAAAATAAATGAGAATTGTGCATCTGGGCCAAAAGCATCCAACACTGTAGGCATTAGAATTTATCTCCATTGATAAGTGGTGTATACAGTTAAAGAGAAGTTGGTTGACAAAGTTTTAACAAAAGAGTTTCTACTATGCTCTGTCATCCTACTGCAAAAAGGATTGTAGTCTGAGCTGTTTTCATGTCAAAAAACGATTAGCCTGAATCAATTCTGTCATCTGGCTCTCAAGAGAGAAAGAGTTAGAGGAGGAGAATGTAGCACCAAAGACTTGCTTCAGTTTCTTGAAGAGATTTCTTCCAGAGCAGAGCAGAGCTAAGAGTTTTTAATGGAAAAGTCATAACAAATTCTCTCAGTAGGAGGCAGTGATGGTTTGTGTAGGACACCTTTAGTAGTTGATAAAATGTTCAACCTTGACAGTTCATTAGTTATTTGTAGCCAAAATAGTATCACATAACAAATGCCCCTAAACTCTGACATAAGCAGTTATTCATGACAGGTCTTCATGTTAGTGATGTAAACTGGGCTTAGCCAGGGCATCTTGGATAACTCTATCACCCTTCAGCAGGCTGTATGTGTTCTCTCATGGTGGTGGCAGAGCACCAGGGGTTAAAGGTGACAAAAATAAGCAGTTTTCATGACTCTTAGTGGCAACTATGCAAAGATCTCATTAGCAGAGTCAGTCCCACTTGTTAAGACAGAGTGAAGGGGAAGAGTCATCTCTCTGTGTCAAAGAGCATAAAGTGGCTGAGGAATTGGAACCAGCAGCAACAGTCATGGTAGCAAAGAATGGACCCTCAGCATTTCTAGGGTGCTGAGATGCTGGCGTGAGAGGAAGCAGCAAAAAATGAAAGAGTTTGAAAAGGCAAGAAAAGCTTTTAATAGAATTAGGAGTGCCCTTGTCCAAGTAGGAGAACAAACCACAAAGCTCTGTGGGAAGTCACCTGGTATTGTGATTGGCAGCACGCTAGCACCGTGGCAGTCTAAGGAAGAAATGAAAATCACTCCCCAACACACACACACATCCACTAGAGCCATATTAGATGATTACTATTTCGACTAATCATGGCAATATTTTTGAAGTTTTGGTGTAATTATCTCCATTTAATTGATAAAAGAGGAATATTAGTTAATGTCTTGAACTAACATTGGCATCAAATGGTGGTATTGCCCTTTCCAGCTCGAAACCTCCTTTACTCTGAGCCTGCACTTTCTACCCATCTTGGCTTCTTCAAGTATGAGTCATCTGTCAAGTTTTTGTCTGAGGAATTTCCTGAGGAATAATGAGTTGTGAAAATCAGAACCAGTCAGGAAAAAAGTGAATATCTAGGCCCTGCCCCGATGGTTGGGAAGGTTTTCTTTTGTTGATGAAGAACATGCACCAGGTCCACAAAGCACAAAAGGCAGGCTTTGGAAGGGCCTGAATTTAGTTAAACCAATCCAGGGTGACAGCTTGATTTCCTCATCTTGGTTTTCGAGCCTTGTCAGATGTCAGTGGCTGTGACCCTATCCGAGACACATTTTGGACTCATTCGAAGACACATGAGTCATAGTAGCCAATAGCAATGTCTCCTTCTCTACTAAGAAGTTGATGTGAGGCCTGGTTGTTCAAATGTGGCCTATGGCTCATGGATTGGTAGCAAATCCTGAAGCACTGAAAAGCAGCAGAAGCAAGAGAAGACAAGTTAATTTTAGAATCAATGAGGATGTAGAAATTTTAGATAATAGAAAGCTGTATATTTTCTATTTACAAGCAAAACAATAGGAAAAGTAAAAATGTTTCACTTAAAATGATTGTTAAAACTGTTGGTACAAATTTTAACACTGTACATAGGAGGAAGTAATTAGTTGTCAAATTTTATATTCCATGTAAATCCTGATAAACCCAAAGCACTTCACTACTAGGATATGTCACTGAGATGAATCACTAAATGTAATCCAGAAACTGATGTGAAAGATCCAGTTAACTCAAACACCTCTTCTAGAGAAAATACTATTTAACAATATAAATATTAGATTTATTGGTTGAATTTTTCTTGAATAAACCTTCTCTTTGCATTTATGTGATAATTTTACTCTATCTGCCAAAGAATTATGCATTCATGTAGTAAAGAATGGAAAAAATAGAGCATCTTTTCTGTCACAATTTTATAGTTAATATGAGAGAGGTGTTTATATAAGTAGTTAAATATTATTTTTATATATCTGCCAAACATTTTGAGAAAGGGATAAATTCACTTAAAAATTATTTCTCTTCTAAAAATGAGTACATGTAAGGGTCATTTTAAAATTAGAGACAAAGCTAATAGTACTTTCAACTTCTGCAAGGTGATGGTATTTGGTGGTCAAAGATCAAAGCGAGATTATTTCACCCCACATTAACTGTGGAAACTTGTTTTGCTTCATGGTGAAGCAGACTTTTGTAGAACAAAAGCATGGAACTTGGAGTCAGAATCTGGGTCCTGCCATCCTCTTGCTATGTTAATTCACTCTTGCTCACTACTATTTTTTAGTAAAATAGGAGACATAACCTTTTCCTTGAAGTCACTGTAAGGGTTGATTTAGTAGACATCTGTACATGTTGCATGGCATCCAGAACACATGAATTAATTCTTTTTATGTTTTCTTCATAACTAATTCTTCGTTATCAAGTTTTCATAGTAAGCTCTGAAATCTCATGCCTCTGTTCTGTTTTCTCTTTTACATCTTTGATCTTTTCTCCTGTTTAGTTCTCTTACTTTAGTGGGACTATTTACACATCTTTTTTACTAAACCGAAAAAATGTTCCTTTGATCTTGTCTCTCTCATTAGAGTAGTTACAATTTTTTGTCTCAACCTCTTATTTTAAGTATTTGAAAGAGACATACAATGGCTACTGCTACTATTATTTCTCATTCATCAGAAGTAGCAGAGTGTAATAGTTAATATGAGTTCCAGGCACAGATAAACTGGTGAAAATCTTCATTGTGCTACTTTTCCAATGATGTGTGATCTTGGGTGATTTACTATCTTCTCTGTGCTTCATTTCCCTAATAAGAAAAATGAAGATGACAAAATGAGACACGGTGGCACATGCCTATAATTCCAGTACTCTGAGAGAATGAAGCAAGTGGGTGCCAAGTTTAAATCCACTCTGGGCAACTTAGGGATATCCTGTCTCAAAAAAAAAATAAAATAAAAAGGGCTGAGAATATATCTCATTGTGAAGGCTTTGAGTTCAATTCCTATAACACACACAGGGGGAGGGGAGTGGGAGGGGAACAAGAGAGGTAGAGGGAGAGGCAGAGAGAGAGGGAAAAGGAGAGGGAGAGGGAGAGAGAATAGGATGATGATTACAGCATTACCCAATTCTTTGAGCAAGTCTGAGGGCTAAATGCATTTTCACTCAGGAAAACCTAAAAAAATAATCTGGCACTCAAAACATGCACAAATGGTAACTATTATTACTACAGTTCCTCAGTTAGGTGGAATTTGGCTTCTACCTTTGTCAGTCTACTGAAATGGCTCTGTCAGGTGCCACCAGCATACTCAGGATTGTCAAAGGTAGTAGTGTCTTTTCTGAGTCTTCTGGGCTTATCTATGACACTCTGTTCAATTTTTATCCTCACCTATAAAGTCTTCCTCTTCACACTCATTAGATGCTGGCATTTGCTTCTCTGTGAGAGGCCGATGCGCATATCCAGCTGCCTCTGCTTCTACAGATACCTCAGAAGAAACATGCCCTAGACTGACCTCATGGAATTCACCTGCCAAGACTTGGTCTCCTCCTTTCCCTAATCTTCCTGGGTAAACTGCTCATCCCACCCTCAGAACAAGCTTGGGAGCATCACCAGTGATGTTCTTTTAGTGTTCTTATCTGCTCCTTATACTGGATCTTTCCCTTACAATCAGTCAAGGTGGAAATAAGCAGCCTTTCTCAATTTCATCATTTTAAACTCAAATCTGAATAATTTCTCATTTGAAGTCTTGTAATAGTCTCCTCTGAGTTTTCTTATCTATACTCTCAGCCACTCCAAATCCATTCTCTACAATGAAGGGAAATTTACCTTCAAAAATGTGAATTTATGAGTCATTTCCTTTCTATAATACTTCAGCATGAACCAGAATCTTTTATACTATTCAAAGCTTCTTCATAATCACTGTGATTCTGACAGAAGGGAAGAATGAAGACTTGATGACTTTTCAAAATCAAATGAAAGAAAGAAGCAAGCTAAAGGAGATCACATATGTTTTTCATGGGTGATTTCAAATCTGGGTGATTTCTCTCACCTTTGCTGACTTGCTCATTTGTTCAACAAGTATTTTTTAAAGTTTCTGATAAGGACCAGAGGAGTCCTAGGGAACCCAGCAATGAAACAAAGTCCATCTAGATGTAGGGATGTATCAATGAGACAAAATAGGTAAATTCTTTTTCTTAAGAAGAATAACTACACATAAATACGTAAACCTATAACATATTGGATAGTAACAGAATAAAAGACACATGAAGTTCTGGAGAGAGGGTGACAGGAATTTATTATTTATACAGAGTGCTTATGTACAGCCTCAAAGCAAGGGTGGTGTTGCAATACAAAGTAAAGAAAGCAAGAGCAAGCAAAGCACATCAATGCACGTTAGGAGAGTGTTCCAGCTGGAAGGGACAGCACACATAGAGGAGTGGTATAGCTGAGGCTGTCTGAAAAGATGGAGTGAGGGAGAAGGTGGCAAAGATCTGAGGAGCAGGTGGTGTAGGACCATGGAACAGAAGTGCTGTAGTCAGGGGTTATGAGAACAATTAGAATCTGGACACAGAATTTATAATATTATTTTGTGATGGTCACCCGAAGTTAACACAAGAAAGTGCAGGAAATCTATCTACAACACTAAAGACCCAGAATATTCAGCCAAGGGCCCAGATCCCACAGCAATATCCAGCATGAGTCCAGATAAAGACCCAGAGCTCATGACAATGCCTCCCACAAGTCCAGCTGGAGGTCTAGAGCCTATGAGAAGGACTCACACCAGTCTCTTTTACAGATCTACACTGGGAAGGCCCAAAGGTCAGCGGTGGAAGGTAGAAAGTCTATGCCAGCAGGGTGAAGGAGCTATACTGGTAGGTTGATGGTTTACACTGCAGTCAAGAAGTCATGCTCATAATAAATACCAGGGGTGTCCTGAAAAGTACCACAGCCATCCTCAATAACATGGAGGTCCCAAGCTTCTCTGAAAATAAGAATATTCGAGTACATGTTAGAAAGCCTGCATGAGAAGTTTGTCCTGGAGATTAAATGGCACATGTCTTTCCCTCCGGAGCCAGGAAGAGATGCTTGATGTAAGGACCAGAGCTTCCCTAAAGTGAAGCACTGCTACTTTCACCAACAAGGTCCTGAGCTCCTCTGATGACAATGGTCAGACTCACACTGGAGAAGCCTAGTCATGACAAGCTCCTCCAGGAGAACCAACAGGACAAACAGCAACACTTAGAGAAACCCACAACGCCTGGCTCTTCTTCTCCAGCTCTCTATGCTGGCAACTTTCCTCAGGTGGAACATCTACGCTTAGCACCATGCTGATTTAATTCAGCTG
The DNA here is from genome assembly GCA_004027295.1 of Dolichotis patagonum. NCBI lineage: Eukaryota > Metazoa > Chordata > Mammalia > Rodentia > Caviidae > Dolichotis > Dolichotis patagonum. The sequence goes on along the minus strand of PVJX010008277.1, from coordinate 20,192 downwards.
GCATTGTTGACCATCAGTTTTTAATCCGTAACAGGAAGACTGAAGGTCAGCCACGGGCTTGGGCTGCCCTAAAGGAAAACAAAGGGCTCCTGTATGGATTCAAACAGGTGGTCACTCAGTCCCTCTGGACTTTTCTTTTCATACTTTTTTTTCCTTTTTCTAACCCACGACTTTCTCACAGTTTCTCATTCTATCTTTTCTTCTGATCTCCCCACGTCCTTCTACTTCTCACTCTTGCATCCTTCCCACTCACACTGGCCTCCCATGGCCAGTAGATTCCCCGTGGACCTGCAAATTTCATCAGAGATGGGATGGGAGTATCTGTTCTTGCTTAAAAAGACACAAGTAGGTGACTTTTCTAAGATCTCTATGGTTTTTTTCCTCAGGATGCCTTTGGTTATATGTGACAGGAAACTAATGAACAGTAGCTTAAATTATAAGAATACAAAACACTTGCTTATGAGATGTCCAGAGGTATTCAGTGTGGTTGCTGGTGACGCCTGGCCTCACCACCATCTGACTTCAAGCAGTAGAATCCAAAGCCAGGACAGAGGGAAGATAAGTCAAGAGCTTTTCCTTGGTGGTGTCCTTGGCTCTTGTCAAAGAAGAATATGCTTCCTAGACTTTCACTAGAAATTTCTTCTTGTCTAATTAGCCAGGATAAATTCAGGTTTATCATAAGAGGTTGTTTACTGGTGTCTTCTAATCACCTATCCTAACACCTAGCACAAATGGTGACACAAAGTCTGTCCTTGATAAATACTTGCTTAATAAAATCAAGTTTAATGGATTTAATTCTTGTTGTAAAGTAGAAAGTGAGGTTGAGGGCCGAAAATTTCATGAAATAATTACACTTTTCCAAAAAGAAAAGACCTGTGAACTAGAAATGAATGAAAGTATTGCTAAATCACATTATGGCCCAGTCTATGTCAGAGAATAGCAAAATAATAATGTTCCAGTTTTCACTGTAGAGTTTCCAAATACTAACTCACAAAACCCCAAAGGACTGACATTAAACTTGTATTATCTAAAATCATGGAATTTAAACATGTTTTGGGTATTTCCTCCACCCTGGTTCTGGTTCATTTCTAATAATCATTTAAAAAGCCTTTCCAAATTCTACTGAACTAACTCTGAACCTCCCTGGTCAAAGCAGACCATGAGGCTGTGTCACAGGTCAAGTACAAACACAAATTCACACACAAACATACACACACCTATCTCTGGCACTGATAATCCCATGGGAAAATTTACATTGGCAGAGATATAATAATAGTATCTGACAGTGCCACAGAAAAAGATGACGTAAAGTCAGTGACTCTGGTTTAATGGAAGTAAATTTTTGCAAGCATCTCTTGTCTTTGGCTAGTCCTTAGTGCAGTTTACCAACTGCCTCCCATCATAAGCCACCTGCAGGTTCCCTGGGGAAGGTCCTGGTGCCTACAGTCCACCAGGAGGTCTCTTCCTACTTTCAGCTCCATATCCACCTGCTCTCTTTTAGTGTCCCTATTTTGTGTCACACTGTTTTTCTGCCAGGCCTGACACACTCATGCCCTACCACAAAAGACCACTTGATTGATTCATTTTTTTACTCCAGAATTTCTGTAGCTCCATACTCTGGGAATCCCCCTTCTAACCCCCAGTGCATTGGTCAGTTTTACCATTGCTAAGACACAGTGACCATATACAATCTAAAGATGGAAGGATTTAATTTTGCTCTCATGTTCAGAGGATTCAGTCAACTGGCTCCAAGGCAGGGGCTTATGGCAGGAGGACACAGTCAAGCAAAACTGCTTGGTTAATGGCTGTTGGGAAGCATCAACCGAGAGGAGCAAGAAACCAGACATAGACCCCCAGATTGTGCCTCCATGGCTCATGCAGACACACCCAGAAGTGTTTACTAATACTGTGGGTAGCTCCCAAGGCAATCAAATTGGTATTCCATCCTAACCTTCACCCCTAGACAGGGCAGCTCCACTTCTGAGACCAATTCAGTCTCTATAACCTGCATCCCAGGAAGGGTGCTCATTCTACGTCTTAGAGTTTTCAAGTAGTCTTTTTATCTCTTAGAATGACTATTTGGCTCTGCAGAAGAGACTGTAGACTGAAAGAAAGACAGAAAAAGAATGAATCATGAGATGGTTGAACAGCTAAAGTAGTCATGTACCACCTAATAATGATGTTGAATTATCTTGAGGAGTCAAAGGGAATCTTGCTATACTCAGTGAATTTTAAGGATATGTGCCATCTCTAGTTAGGGAGAGAAGCAATCAGAACTATCAGTACAAAGTGACAATCTTAGATTCAAATTATAAACATTAGAGAACTATAAGCTGATCAGAAATCTAGGTAATTAATTTCTTTGTTATAAGAAATTACTTTTAAGGTAAGTGTGAATCAGCATAGAGACAGAAAAGCATCAACAAACCACAGAGATTTAAGCTCTGGACAGCTGCAGGATGAAAATAGTTTTTTTCTTATCCAGACTAAGTATTTCACAAGATTTTAGTTAAGGGAATTTAGTTTAATTCTAGAATTACACTGCTTAGTATTTGAGCTTTGTGTTGACTATAGTATGTCTGAATGTGTGTGTGCATGTGTGTGTGTGTGTGTGTGTATACACCGGTGTTTAGTGAATCTTATACAGGGCAATTATTCTCTATTAATATTTTCATTGATTCTTGAGTTAAAAATCACCTCCTTTCTGAACCTGTCTTCAAATGACATCTGAGTTTAGCAAGACTCACCAAACCATTGAGCAGATTCCAGCCAGGGTGGGCTGCCACCAAAACATTGTCCTTTATAAATCTCTCTCTCTCTCTCTCTCTCTCTCTCTCTCTCTCTCCCTCCCTCCCTCCCTCCCTCTCTCTTTCAGCTGTTTTCTGTGTCAGTGGACTGCACCATGCAACATAAAACAACACACTTCACCCATCAAATGTAAGGCAGTGTAACATATGGTATTTTTAAAGGTCTTTTCTTATTTGTAAATAAGATTGGAATTTATTTAATCAGCAAGCCATTCCTGCTTCAGAATAGTTTTTACCATTTTATTAAATCTTAGCATGTTGTTTAAAATTATGATGTTTTGGCTTATTTTATTGTCAGACACATGGAGCAGTGTATGTATTTCTTGGATATGGGAGTTATTTTCATCACATAAAATCTTATCAGAAAAGGTTGTATATTAACTTTAATAGATTCTGATAAAAATAATTTAAGATTAGAATGCAGGTAATATTACTCAAAAGAGAGAAAAGATATAGATATAGATATAGATATAGATATAGATATAGATATAGATATAGTTAATTAAGTCTGAGTCTAGCTGTGCACACCTTGTAATCCCAGCACCAAGGAGACTATGGCAGGACCACAAGTTTGAAGTTCATCAGGGCTACATAGTAAGGCTGTTTCTAAATAAATAAAGGAAGGAAGAAAGGAAGGAAAGAAAGAAGAAAGAAAGAAAGAAAGAAAGAAAGAAAGAAAGAAAGAAAGAGAAATAGAGAAAGGAAGAAAGAAAGGAAGGAAGGAAGAAAGAAAGAAAGAGAAAGAAAGAAAGGAAGAAAGAAAGGAAGGAAGAAAGTATCCTTTGAGAAGTTTAATATGATTTATGTTTAACAAAAAAATAAAATAGGGAGCTGCTGAACCTGGAAATTGATCATATGTGTGGGGATAAAGGCCAGTCCTGAAAATACAGAGAGCTCAAAATAAGCCATGTAAACAAACTGTTCCAGCTCTAAGAAGGAAAGGGGCCTGAGCCAGCCAAGTAAACAAGTTGCTAGGCAGTTGGGTTGAAACTGACATCTTACTCTTGAGTGTATAAATAAACTTACTACAGTTCCTTCTCCCCCGTCTGGAGAGTGAGGGTCCACCTGACCCCAGCTTTGACTCTTCTTTACTTTTTCATCCTTTTATGGTCCTTCAACCCAAGAACCTCAGGAGCTGCATGAGTAGTGACAGTTTTTTATACCTTGATATATGAAAGTACTTACTCTTTCCTTTACTGACTGATACAGCTTCAAGCTTAACCATAAATATTAAAGAGAGAAACAGAATATTGGCAGAAATGTTGTGGAATATTTTATTTAAAGTACATATAACCATAGATACTACCAATTTAGTCAAGTAATAGTTTTAAATGCCATAGGTACATAGCTTTTTGACATATTAACAAAGCCTTTTTAAATATAAAATGAGAAAGGTACTTGCATGTATTTAAAATCATGGTAATATAATATTGATATTAGTTTGATAGACATTTAATTGCATTAAAATATAAAATAACTAGCACGTTTCTCCAGTTTAACACAGTTTTAGATAAAGACTTTCTAAGCAAAAGCAATGTATAATTTATTTCAATAATACCAAAAGGGGGAACTTGTATAATTCTGATAATATCTGTTTTTAATCATCTTGATAAGTGTAGCCAGATCTTTGATCATATAAATCTGTAGTATTTATCTTGTATCTCTTTTGGGATACTTTATTTAGTTTTCTTCCTTGATTTCATCTTAGTTATTTTTCTTTTATTGCTGAGACAAAATACCTGACACCCAAAGTTAGAGGGGAAAACTTCCATCTATAATTAGCTGGCTCCAAGGCAGGCTGGCATGGCAGAAGGGCATCACAAAAGAGACGCAGCTCATGACAAGCAAAAGACAGCAAAAAGCAAGCAAATGAGGGAAAAGACAAGCCTCTTTCTGTCCCTTATAATGTATCCAGGCTATTGGGATTAGGACTGTGGTAAACCAATCAGTGGGTTGATTTAATAGTCACACTCTCTTAATCCTAGCATCGCACCATGAATCAGTCCCAGCCTCACACACTCTGGATTCAGGCACCTCTGGAAAAGCCCCACCTATAACCACATGAGGCCTTGTGGAGACATCTAGACACAAGCCATAATGACTTTTAATTACTCTCATTAATTTTAAACTACTTCACATTTAAGTGGTATCCCTTTTGGTGTAGGGTAGAAAATTCTCCATACATTGGAAAGTAACTCACACAGTATTGTTAATTATCCTGGTTAAGGATGTGATGTATTATAAGTAATTTTATTTTCTGGGTGACATAGGTTAATCAATAAAAATCTTTATTTAAACAACATAATTTGTCACTTTAATGAAGATATTCTATTGAAATTCATGCATTGGTGATTGGAAAACTTTTACAGTTGTTTGTGAATACCTCAAGTATCTTCATCATGAAAACGATCCAGGGCAGTAGTAATGAACCTATGAAACACATGTTTTAAAACAAAGTATGTTAATATATGAGCTTTTTTCTAAACTAAAACCTCAGTATTCAAGTTGAACTACAGTGCTGGCATTTGTGATAAATAAGTGGGTTTGGAATTGCAATTTGGCATTTGGTCTCTAAAAGGTTTGCCATCACTGGTCTAGGGTATTAGATTTAAAGATATCTTTGTGGCCAGGCAATTTGTCACATGACTGTAATCCCAGCACTGGGAAAGCTGAGGCAGCAGGGTCACTGTGAGTTTGAGGTCCACCTAGGATACACAGGGAGTTCAAGGCCAACCTGATTTGTCTTATTTAGGATTACATTTTAAATTTGAATTTCAATAAATGATTTTATTGATGTGAAAAATTTGGCAGATGGTTTCCAGTTAATCAATATTTTACAGCAGAATATATGATTCAAAAAGATTTCACTTTAACCAAGTAGCAAGTCCACTATATATAATATTTCTAAAAGTATCAACCACTCATTGGTTATGAAACTCTCTATTGATTTGTTGGATATTATCTAATGAATTCAGCAACCAAGTGGTTGCTGAGTCAATTTTCCTATACTTTTAGGTGTATTTTTCCTGAATACTAAACACTCAGAGTTTTGAAGATAAGTATTAGTGAAATAGTAAGAGAGAAAGAAAATCAGATTTTAAAGCTAGAATTGCTCATAGAATCATAAAACAATTGCAGTAAATTGGGAGAAGGGATGATTTTATCTGAGGGAGAGGAGTTTGAAGACTTTGCAAATGAGATTCCCATACCAATTGATTGCCATAGAGTACAGTGAGAACTCATTTACAAAGAGCCAAAATCAAACATTAAAATAAATGGAATTATTTTTGAGTTAATGTACAATATAAAAGTAACAAGGCCAAGGAAAGAAATTTGTACCCACAATTTCAGAATGATACGTTAAAGATAAACATACAAATGTGCAGAGGAGAGCAGTGATACTAGAAGATAAGAAGATGAAGAATATTAAAGAACCTAAGCAAGAATAGAATTTTTAAAATTTTACACAAAGTCCAAATTGGTGACTTAGTGGTAGTCAAGATTTTTGTTCCTCCTAAAATGGCTTTTAAAAGTTGTCACTTTATACACATTTAGCATTAAAACTTTTCCACATAACTGGATAAAACTGCAAATTATATAATATATATATTTTATCTGTAATTTATAAATCTATAAAATAACTTTTATACTATAGTAATTATATAAGCTATTTCACAACTATTTTGTGAGTTCAGTTAGTCATTATATTATATAAATGATGTGAGTATAACTTATCAATAATTTATAATATTTTAAATAATATACAACTTTTCTCAATGTAACAACATAAGTAAAGGAGTTTGATGCTCATCATCTCTTCTTTAACAGATATATAATCTCTGTAAAAATGTCCTAAGTTATTGTTTACATTCCACTTTCACAGATTGTAATTGTAATGAATATGATTTTATAACTCTATAGCTCATTGATTTCCTGTCTTACATTTTTATAGCACAGCTATATGCATAAATTTAAAATTTTTAATTACTGATGACATGAAGCTTAAATAATAAACATGTTTACCATGTTTAAAAGGTCCTAAAACTATATTTGTTTTAAAATTAACCAAGAATAAAAATATATGTGTAAACTTTTATAATTGCTACATGTAAGTAGCAAAACTCAGTAAATATTTTAATGGAATAAATTAGGCTATTTTTAAAACTAGTTTGTATATTTATCAACATTATTTCTAACACAAGATAAGATTCAACATCAACTCTATCCTTGTTTGTAGTTTTCATAGACAGGTAGAGAGATGCAGATAAATGATAGATGGGAATGTATTAAACTTTGTTCATATCGATGACTGCATAAGGATGGTAAGACTGGTTTTGACAATCCACTTAGTCATCTCAATCTCTGTACAGTAAAATCTTGGATTACAAATAACTTGTTCTGCTGCTATTCCAAAAGATGAAAAAACATTTCTAACCCATTTTAAATGAGTGGCAGCTTGTAATAAAAGTAGTATATGATACCTAACATCACATGATCACCACAGAGCCAATGGTCCTACTCTCTCTTGCTGTGAGATTGTGGGAAATCCTCTCCCAACAGCAAGAGGTTATGGAGGAGATTTCATCTGAGTAGGGGAGAAAAAGGAAGGGAAATCCCTCACTTTAAAGGAGATTACAGAGATGTGTAAAATGTAGGAAACAGTGGAAAATTTTGTAGAAAACACCCCTGAACAGGCTGTACAAGCAATGAACCTGTATGACTGTGTATAACAACAATGCAATGTCACATTTCTCTAAAATCATCAAGAGGCGGCAAAAGCAAATGTTATTGGTTATGTTGCTTGTTAAATTTTCTTGCAAAGGAAAAGATTCTGTTGGGCCAATGGATAGCCATGATACCACTAGTGACAGTGAAAATCATCCTATACAATAATGACATCTTTTTGTTTCCCTTATACTAACCACAAAGGATTTCAAAAGTAAATGAAGGTTATGATTTATTTTTCAAATATTTGTATTATCTTATTACTTTGAATTATGTTACAGTACTGTAATCACTGTAAATAAATGTTTTTGGGTTTTGGGACAAATCATCTGAGTTTCCACTAATTCTTGTGGGAAAATTAGCTTTGGTGTACAAGTGCTTTGGATTACAAGCATGTTTCCAGAAGCAGTTATTCTTGCAACCGAAGGCTTTACTATATTATAATGCCAAAAAACAGTTCAGTCTCCTACCGAAGCCTACTTATGATGGCCTATAAAGGAGTTATGAATTAGGTTTTTCTTCAGGTTCTTTGACAACTGAAAAATGATTGCAAAAGGTTTTGTTACACAGTAGAAGTTTTCATCTTTGAATTATATTAACAAAAAGCATTAATATGACCTCACACAATTATTAATTATGGTAGTACTCTTCATGCATAGGTCCCACATTTCACACCATATGTTTAAAAACAGTTGATAAAATGTAAACATCATGGATTTTAGAGTACATTAACCAAAGAAATATTTATTTTATTTTATTTTGCTTTATAGAGAAAAAAATTTTAAAAATAAAAGTTTCAAAACAGGCCAACAGGAGAATAACAATAATTAACACACTGCATATTGTTATCTTCATAGATGTTATTCAGAGTACAATATATAGGCATGAAATATTGTCCAAACAATATTAGCACAAACTTTTCTTTTCAATGGACTAAGAGAAACTAGCTGTATAACTATCCTATCTTATATCCTTCTTCCCTTCCTTTTCCCTTTACTCCATCATAGTTTCTCTTTTCTTTGAACTGTTTCTTCCCAATGAACAATTATCTATTGTACATTTTGGATCTTATTCACTGGTTCAGTTTCTCACACTGGTGAGACAGTATGATGTTTATACATGTGGGTATGTTTTATTTCACTTGTAAGTATGGTCTCAAATTATATCCATTTACCTTTATCCTTCTTTACGCTTGGGTAGTACCCCACTAATATATATACATCCATTCCTTTGTTGATGGGCATTTGGGTTGTTTCCAAAATTTAGCTGTTATAAATTGTGCTGCTATAAACATGGCTGAGCACCTATCACTGTGTTACAATGTTTTTATTTCTTCTGGGAGGATATTCAGAAGGGGAATAGCTGGATGGAATGAGACCTTTAATCCTAGATGTTTAAGGTATCTCCACACTGATTTCCACAGTGGTTGCACAAATATACAATCCTACCAACAATGTAGAAGTGTACATTTTTTTCCCACAGTCCAGTGTTTGTTATTGGTTGATTTTTTTTTTTGTACTGGGGATTGAGCTCATGACCTTGTGCTTGCCAGGCAGGTGCTTACACCGTTAATCCAAATCTCCAGCCCTACTGTTTAATTTCTTGATGGTAGTCATTCTTTCTGGATTGAGATGAAGTCTTAAGTGTTGTTTTAATTTTCATTTCTTGGATGACCAAGAATGTTGAACATTTTTTCATGTATTTATTTGTCATTTGTAGTTCTTCATCTGAGAAGTGTGAATTCATCTCAGATGACCATTTTTGGACTGGGTCTTTGAGTTTTTGGAGACTGATTTTTTTCAGTTCTTTATATGTTCTAGCTAGAAGTCCTTTGAGGAACAGCTGGCTGTAATTTTTTCCTACTCTATGGGGTTGTCTTTTCATTCTGCTGGGTGCTTTCTTTTGTTGTGCAAAACCAGTTTAATAAGGTGAGAACCCATTTGTAGATTCTAGTATTTTCTTGGTGGTCTGGGTTTTGTTCATGAATTCTCTGCCTACACCTATGTCTTCAAGATTTCTACCTATTTTCTCTTCCAATAATTTAGCGTTTCTGTTTTAATATTTAGATCTTTGATCCATTTTGACCTTAGTTTAGCACATAGTGATTAAACAAGCATCTAGTTTCAGTTTTTGGTATGTGCATAGCCAATTTTTCCAACACCATTTGTTAAAGAGGCTATCTTTCTTTCAGGGAACATGTTTGGCTCCTTTGTTAAAAGGTGGCTCAGTTTGTTTGCAGTTGCACTGGCATTTTCTGTTGTTTCACTGATACTGAGGTCTGCCCCCCCACACACAATATCATGCTGATTTTATCACAGTCACTTTGTATTACAGTTTCAGGTCTGGGGTTATGATACCCCCAACTTGCTTTTTGTTGCCCAGAATTGTTTTGCTATTGTAGGTCTCTTCTGGGTCCAAATGAATGTTTTGGAATGTTTTCTCTAAGTCTGTGGTTTGTGTTAATGGTGTTTCGAATGGGACTGCATTAAATTTGTATATTAGCGATGGGAGCGGGGCCATTTTCACTATGTTGGTTCTCCCTATCCACAAACAAGGGATATCTTTCAATTTTCTGATATCCTCTTCAATCTCCATTTCCAGAGTACTTTATTTTCAATTTCTGTGTTAGGTTGATTCCAAAATATTTCATTTTTTTGAATGCTATTTTAAAGGGAGTGGCTTCTCTAATTTTCTCTCTGTAAGTTTGTTGTTTGTACAGGAAGGCTATTGATTTTTTAGTGTTGACTTTCTAACCACACTACTAAAATTTGTTATTAAATCTACAAGTATTTTGGTGGAGTTTTGGGGGTCTTCTAGGTAAAGTATCATGTCATCTACCAACAATGATAATTTAACTTTTCTTTCTTTCTTTCTTTCTTTCTTTCTTTCTTTCTTTCTTTCTTTCTTTCTTCTTTCTTTCTTTCTTTCTTTCTTTCTTTCTTTCTTTCTTTCTTTCTTTCTTTCATCTTTATTTCTTTTATTTCTTTATCTTATCTGATTGTTCTGCCTAATGTTTCCACAATTATATTGAATAGGAGTGGTAACAGTGGACATCTTTGTCTTGTTCATGATTTTAGAGCAGAAGCTTTGTGTTTTGACCATTTAGTATGATGTTAGCTGTTGGTTTGTCATAAATGGATTTTATCATATTGAGGTAAAGACCATCTATTTCAATTTTCTGTAAGGGTTTTGTTATGAATGGGTGTTGGATTATTTCAAGTGTTTTTTCTGCACCTGTTGATATGATCATGTGATTTTTACCTTCTGCTTTGTTAATATGGTGCATTACATTTATTGATTTATATATGCCAAACCATCCCTGGGATGAAACCTACTTGGTCATGGTGTATAATCTTCTTGATAATTTGATATATTCTGTTTGCTGGTGAATTATTGAGGATTTTTGCATCTATGTTCATTAGGGAGATTGAGCTGTAGTTATCTTTCTTAGTTGAGTTCTTTTCTGATTTTGGAATCAGGGTAATATTAATTTCCAGGAATTATTTTGAAAATATTATTTCCTTTTTCAATTCCCTTAAAGATTTTCAGCATTAGTGGCATTGGTTTTTCTCTAAATTTCTTGAAGAATTAATGGTGAATCCATCAGGACCCGGGCTTTTCTTTGTTGGTAAATTTTTAATTCCTTTTTCAATTTTGTTGATTGATATTGGGTTATTTAGAATTTCTATATCTTCTTGATTTAGTATTGACAATTGAATTGTGTCTGGAAATCTGCCCATTTCTTCTGTGCTTTCCATCTTATTAGAATATAGGTTCTCATAGTCGGTAATGATCTTCTAGGATTCATTGTGATTTCCCTCTTTTCATTCCTAATTGCTTGTATTTGTACTTTTTCTTCCTTCTTTTTGATGAAATTGGCTAATAGTTTATCAATTTTATTCTTTAAAAGAATAAATTTTTCAATTCATTGATTCTTTGTATTCTTTTCTTAGTCTCTATTGCAGTAATTTCTGCTTTTATCTTTGTAATTTCCTCCCTCATACAAACTTTGGGTGTGATTTCTTCATTTTTCTACAAGTTTGAGGTTCAACATTAGGTTGTTTATTTGAGCTTCAGTTTTCCTGATGTGAGAGTTTGTAGCTATAAATTTCCCTTGTAGGACTGCTTTCATTATATCTCATAAGTTTCAGTGTGTTCTATTGATATTATCATTTAGCTGCATGTACTGTTTAATTTCATCTTTAATTTCTCTGTAACCTATTGGTTGCTCAGAAAGGTATAGTTTAAATTCCATGTGTTTATGTAGTTTTTGTGATTTCTTTCATCATAAATATCCAGTTTCATTGTGCCATGGTCAAATAGTATGCATTGGATAATTTCAATCTCTCTACAATTACTTAAGCATGTTTTGTGGGCTAATAGGGGGTCTATCTTGGATAATATCCTATCTGTAACTGAGCAGAATATGTATCCTCATGTTTTGGAGTGGAACACTCTGTAGACAACTACCAAGTCCCTTTGTGCACAGGTTTGGTTTAATTCTGACATTTCTTTGTTGATTTTTGGCCAGTTGTTCTGTTTGTGTGAGTGGGTATTAAAACCACTTATTTGGTTTTTCATGTCTGTTAATATTTGTTTTACATAATTGGCTGCACCTCTGAGGTACCTGTATATTCCTGTTTATTATCTGATCTTCTTGTAGTTTTCTATTAACAAAAATGTGGTGACCTTCTTTGTCTCCTTTGATCAGTTTTGTCTTAGTATTTGCGCTGTCTGCAAACAGACTAGCTACCTTTGCTTTTTTTCTGGGTTCCTATGGCATGGAGAATTGTATTCGATCCTTTGACTTGTAGTCTATGAATTTCTTTTTGGGTGAAATATGTTTCTTGAATGCAGCAAAATAATATTTTAAAGAAATGATTTTATGTTTTGTATGACAGATTTTCTGAATGAAGTATGACATCTTTAACATTGCAGCTCCTTCTTAACTTTTAATCCCAATCCTATCTTTGTCCTATTTTATTTTTGATATTTCCCTTACCATTTTTAACAGACAACAAGATTTAGGTTTTTTTTAACTTGCTTTTTTGTTTATTTATTTATATTCCATGCCAGCATAAAAACTTCATGCAAAGGCAATTATATCTATCTTTTGCAGATTTTTTAATATATATATATATATATATATATATATATATATATATATATATTTCAAACCACTAGAAAAATGTCTAGTACCTAACATATTTTTGATAATTATTTTTTATTAAAAACATTGGAACTTCAGATATACTACAATCAATGTGTGGAAAATAGCTCTATAAAATCTAATTACTCAAGATGTACTTACCAAGTATCAATGTTAGCTAAATCCGTTTTAAATGCTTTCTAAAAATACGCAGTTTCTGCTGCTGTGTTCTCGCTTTCACAGTAGTCTGCTTTCATGCTCTAGAATGTACTTTTTCTTATTTTTACTTGGACCAAACTTGCTCTGCAGAGCCTGTTTGTTTTCCTATCTTTAATATATGTAAAACCTCACTACCAAAAATACCAAAAAGCAAAAAACCCAATTTCATTGTTCTTTTGTAAGTAAGTACTCAACCTCAGGGCAACTGGAACTAGAATTCAAAAATAACTAAATAGAAAGTTAGAGAGAGGAAGTGGGGTAAATGGGTAAGGCTGAGATCCCAGCCCAGAGCGGCAACCTGTGGCACTGAGTACTGCTAACCATCAGCATGGCTCACTCTACTTTGCTCAAAGTATACGTGCGTGCGCGTGTGTGCATGAGTGTGTGTGTGTGTGTGTGTGTGTATGTGTGCATGTGTGCGTGTGCATGTGTGTGTGGTGAGGGTCCCTTTAGAGACTGCTTTGATGGCAACCCAAGGCTGAAATCAGTAAGGACAAGAACAAAAACTCATTGACTCTAAGAATTCAAAATATCTACACAAATAATATAATCTTTGATAGTGTCATACCTGTATAGAGCAACACAAGATGTCTTGCTTAGGCTTAAAACAATGTTTTAAATTTTCTTTTGGTTTGCAACCAGAAGGTTATGATGTCTTCCACTTCCTTCTTCCAGGAAAAAGTGTTTTAGGAAGACCAGTAGGTGAAAAGCACAACTTTCTTTTCTAGCCCTGGAAGTGAACTACCAGGAGAAAGAGTCATAGTAAACCAGAGTGAAGCTTGAGCATAGGACCAGCTACTCATGGTGGTGAGCCGGAGGAAGTCACTAAAAAAATGAAATGCAAAGATATTTGTTTAAAAGTTATTAAGAGTCTCCTGCCTGGCAAGTGTGAGGTCATGAGTTCGATCCCTGGTACCAAAAAAAAAAAAGAAAAAAAAAGTTATTAAGAGTTTCAAGATGGTGACACAGAAGATTAAATGAAACATAGGATCTTGTGCTACTCTGAAAATCATATGCTCAGCAACCTGGTCCTGAATGAAGCCTTCAACATAGATATATAGTGGGCAAGTCAGGCTCAGGAGCAAATCTGAGGAAGGGAAGACTTGCGAAATTGACTCCTGTGTCACTTTCACATTCCCTCATGCTTTGTGAAGCCTTGTACCTTCAGAGGTGTGTGAACTTCAGCTTTTGGACCTTAAGTTTAAGGTTTTTTTATTGGTTTTATTCTGTTTTGGTTGTGGTCTGATTTTGCTATACCTGATGGAATGGACAACTATTGTGAAGATAATGAGATATACTATGGTACCTATTACTGTTATCCTGGTATCCTGCTCAGAAGTTCTGTACCAATTTTGTTGCATTGTCTTGATTGGCTTTGTTCTGTCTTGTTTTGTTGGATTTTACTATTTTAAAAAAATGGAGTTGCTCTTTTACATTCAGTTATGCAGTTTTTCTGTTTTGCTATTTTGAAAACATTTCCCTATAGCATTACATGTTGTACATCATTGTTTTTGCCTACATAATATTGTATTATATAGCTATGCAGTAATTTATATAACCAATCATCCACTATTAGGCTTAAATGTAATTTGTTATTTAATCTATTAAATATACAAAACAAGATTAAGTATTCTGAGGTTCCTGGCCAACTAAACCTTCAATTATTCATTGTTGAAAAATACCTTGAGAACATTTATTCCCTTTCAATTTTCTTAAATTGGGAAATTTCTGGAATCAAGGCTTGTTTGATAATATATGCCTTCTGTTTGTGATGTCTCATTAATTCTTGATGTCAGAAAACTCAAAGATTATCTGTCTTTTCTATCCAATTACTTTTGTTGACTTCATAGAAAATTAAAGCTTTGGATAGCCCATCATGCATTTCTTATTTTGTATGTATGAAATCTGCAAGATAAGAAAGTCAACTCTATCTTAGCAAGTATGAAAAAAAAATAGAAAAGACACCTTAAGAAAGCCTTAAGATCTTTAAATTTATGAGCATTATTAAAGACTTCAAAGATTGAAAATGGATTTATGAGGAATGTTCTGTGTTGAAGGCATCAAAAAAATAAAACTGAACAACAAAATAAAAATAGGATTATGTGAGACTGAGATCATGGAATTAAAATGCAATTCCATATGGTCACTTTGACTTTGGCCCAGGATTGTGAAAAAAAGGATTGGCTGATTCATGAAGAATTACAGGGTAACTGTGTGCAAATTGACCTCTGGAATATATTAAAACATGGACAGTGTTGTCTAGGGTAAATATTGACTAGTTAAACAACTGCTCTTCAAAGCTATAGTCTGTGCAATTCATTTTACTCTAATGTTTTACAACATAAGTATTTGAAAATAATCTATCATAGGATTTTTCAAAATAAACTTCTCTATCATCTACTTCCTTTGTATTGAATGCCTGGAATATATCTATGTGCCTTGAAGAGCTTTCCAAATGTTTCTAATTCCCCAGCAACTGATGGATCACAAAACATGGCAAACTGACTCTTAGCCTCCAAGTCTAACCCAATTCCTGTTTTTATAAATAAAATTTTCTTGGAACACAAGTGTTCCTGTTCATTACCCATAGCTACAGCTACTTTTATAATTGAGAAATAGACTGTGTGGCCTGCAAAGCCTAAAATACTACATAATAGAACAAACTGACTGAGCTCTGTCCTATCTTTTTAAGTGACCTTTAGTTCATTCACCCCAATAACTCCTCCATTACTCCTAAGAGTAGATTTTTGAAACTGTAATGGTTTCCATGCTTAGTAGAAAAGTAACACTAAAGTACCTACTCGTGATGCAAGGTGCCTCATCTGTGGTGCACAGAATATAGGCTTTGGCATGAACACCAAGATTTAAGGGACAGTTATGAGTTTAAACCATAAATCTCAAAAGATTATGATTAATTTCATGAATGTGTTGCTACAAAAACTGAACAAAGTGACTTTTATTAAAAACACTTTGTGAAATGAAAAGTTCCACAAAAGTAGTTGATGTTGTCACTGATACTTTAAGTCTCACAAGTGCAAGAACCATCTCATTCATCTATGCATTCACAAAGGTAAAGACATTGCTATGTTTTTCCTGATATTCCTAGCCCCAAATGCAATGCCTGGCATATTTGATATTCAAAACATTTTTCCTGCCCAACTGATTGTTGATTAATTGATGAGTAAATGTATTATAAGTATTCCAGCAACTGAAAATGTGGATAATGAGTACAAAAATATTTTTCCTTTCCTTTATGACCCTGTTGGCTATTTCACAAAGTGCTATTTTCTTTTGACAGGACATATACTCATGTGGGTTCCCATAATATTTTGGAAAATAAATTTGGATATCATTTTATGCATTTTAACTTGTCTTGACATTTCATTGTATCAAGGACAAAATAGGTTCCTTATCAATTTTTGGTTGCATCTGATCAAATTAAATGTGTTTCTGCATTCCTTTATCATCTCTCCCTATTTTGAAGAGTCCACTTGGTCCCCTGCTAGCCTGCAGATTTGCCAACTGAGGCCTGGTGGTTTTGAGGGAATAGTGGTCAGGGGAAGGAGATGAAAATTTCTGTTTATTGCTTTCAAAGCTGGGACATTTGAGGTGTATGGAGAGAGAGAAGTCAATTACCTCCTGCCACAGTTCTGTATTCTATTCTATGGTATCCATTTAACATCAAATTTGTTTTATCTTTCACCTCATTTGAAGTTAAGAAGTGTATGACAAGAAAATCCAATATGAGAGTCCTCTGATTACAACCATTCCACTCATCATGGGACAAATTTCAGTACTGTATAGTGAGGTCACTCGGCTCCTCTGGGTTTGGCTTTCCCTTATCTCTAGGCTCCAAACACAAGGAGTATTTTGCAGTCTTGAACCCACTTCAACATCCACTCCTACTCCAGCTTCAGCCTTCTATGTGCCCCTGTCCCTTGCTCTTGCCTCCCTGCCCTTGAGCAGTTCTACAGGCCCTGAGTAGGAAACAAGATAGCTGAGGTGAGAACTAAAGGGTCAGCATGAAAACGTCAGAACAAAATGAGTAGTGACAGAAAACACACAGAACTTAAATTTCTCATACCCTCAGAGTGATGAGAAACATGCCCCTCAGATGTTGGCAAGTCATTGATGTCACCAGCAGGATAATAAAAAATGTTTGTGTAAGTGTGCTTAACTAAAAGGTTGCTTCCTTCCTAAATGTACTTTGCATGAAATTTTGCTTTGTTTAATCTCTTTGATTAATTATTTTATGCAAATAATCCAGGCTAAACAAATAAACTTGATAAGGAAAATCACAATATGAACACTAAACACCAATTTGGTTTTTGGAAATATTTTTTCAGATTGTAAATCCATTGGAATATGCCCTCCTCCCCCCAAAATAAGTGAGATTCCCAGAAGAAGTCTTACAGCTGACTGCATACCAGAGAAGCTTCAGCTTGTCTCTCTCTCCCTTCTTGGTCAGCCTGGCCTGTGCCCAAGCACACTTCCTCGATTAGCTCTGTCCTGGTCACTCATGAGAGAATTTCATACTGTTTCACTTTTAATCTGCATGCTACTTTTTACTAAGACTTGGCAGCAGGGATTCAACTTGTCTTTGTGACATGAGATGGGCAAGACTAGCAGTGGAACTCAAACAAGAATGTGGACCAGAAGTTTAGGTCAATTTTTGTCATTCCGGTGCAGCTACCTCAATGTGTACTAGAAATGCTTTTCTCAGGGAGGAAAGGGGAAGAAGAGCACTTTGATGTCTTCTAAAAAACTAATGTGCACTAGCAAATGATCCCTCTTAGTGCAAAACACAACTGTCCTTGACATGGCAAATGACTCAAACTTTTTACTTCTTGAGGAAAGAATATTTAATTTTCACTTTTTTTTACTATAAAACTTTTCATTGAAGATATGAAGAAAAGTGTGTTTTCCTTATAATTTCCATCATTACTGCAGTATAAAAAGTTGACTTTCATTTAAATAACCTTAATTGTTTCCCCTAAGGAAGTTATTCATTTTCAACAGCTTCCTCCCTGAAAGCCTTTGTGTTGAGGAAGTATACCACTAGAGTAAGCAAAGGGTAAGTAAAATATACAGATCACATTTGTTGGGGATAATCAGATTATACTCTTTGTCTTCTTCAAAGAATAGACCCTCCATACAAAAAAGAAGAAAAAAACTTTTAAAAGCAAATCAGTACACAAAGGAGAAAAGTTAAAGGAATAAAAGTAATTTCTGCTGGGGGCATTATTTTCATATCATATTACCAATTATAGACCAGAAATAGAATTATTGATCAACTACTAATAAGTGAACATATAAAGTTGTCAGAAATTACTTACATTGTTATGGAAGTAAAAGAGTTTCTGTCTATTTTTTCACAGAACATACATTTCTGTAATTCTTTGCAATATGCAAAATTTTTTCATATTGCTTCTTTCAGTTCAGGAGGCAGAGGCCAAGCCAGGGACTGACGGCCCGGTAGATCATACCTGAGCCCTGGGACACAGGATGGGCGGTCCAAGGTTCCACAGGCTCCAGTCCACCACACCCAGCATCCAACTTACAATTGAGGGAGCCAAGAGCCTAAAGAGGGGAGTTAGGACCCTTCAAGGTGAATCCTGCTGCCCCAAGGTGGACTCCTGGAGAGCAGCCAACCTGAGCTCTGGGCAATTGAGCTTCTGTCTAGCTATCGGGTACGTGGGACTGAGTCCTGGAAGCTCCACAGGCTTAGTGTACCATGCCCAGCAGCCTTCTCTCAGTTCCATAGGCAGAGGCCAAGCAGGAGGACTGATGGCCTGGTGTGAGCTGGCCTGGGGAGAGCTTAAAACCAGCACTTGCAATGGTTGAGATCATACTCACCCCCTTGGACATGGGACTACGACCCGAGATTCCGCGGGCCCCAGTTCACAAGGCCCAGCTTCCACCATTCAATTTAGGGAGCCAAGAGCCTGTGGGTGAGCCAGCACTGCTCCAGGAACTGAGGGTGCAGGAGGTAACTCGCCACACATCCAGAGGAAGCTTTGGAACACCGCTCAAAGCAAGGAAATATAGAAAAATGACAAAGGAAAGACCAAAAGGCAGGCTCAAAGCTCCAGCCCACCCCAAGAAAGCTTAGGAGCCATGTACATAGAAGAAAAAAGAAGCCATACACCTGAAATGTCTGAAATGATATCAAATGAAATAAAGATGCAACTAGGGGAAGCTATGGAGAAATTCAAATCAGAAATACTTGCCCAGGTAAAAGAAAAATTGATAAAAGTAGTGAAAGAAATAGTGAATGCATCTAGTGAAGACACAGCTAAAAAATTAGAGGGTCAAAGCAAACAGATAGAATCCCTTTGTGAATACTATAAGAAACAAACAGAATACATAAAGCAGGTTCAAACAGATATACAGGAAATAAAAATGCTATTGAAAGCTGCCAAAACTGCCTCAATGAAACTGAAGATAGAATTTCAAACCTCAAACATAAGATTGCACCCAGTGAACAGGAAAGACAAGATCTTTCAAAAATAACAAAGAATCAGGAAATAACAATTCAAAACCTGCAAGATGATGCAAAGAAAAATAACATAAGATTAATAGGGATAAATGAAAAAGAAGGGAACAGCCCAAATGATATCAAGAGGATATTTACAGAAGTAATAGATGAAAACTTCACAAACATGAGAAGAGAAACTGACATTTGGATAAGTAAAGCATATAGAATTCCAAACAGCCATAACCAAAATAAAACTACACCCAGACACATAATAATCACCATCCCAGAAATCCACCATAAGAACAGAATACTAAGAGCTGTTAGAGAGAAAAGACAGATCACCTATAAAGGAAAACCTATCAGAATCACAGTAGACTTCTCAACACAACCAATGAAGTCAAGAAAAGCATGGAGTGAAGTATTTCATATCCTAAAGAAAAACCACTTCCATCCCAGACTGACATACCCAGCAAAACTGTCCTTCAAAATGGATGGAGAAATAAGATACTTCCATGACAAAGAACAGCTGAAGAACTTCATGAACACCAAACCAACCCTACAAAGAATACTGAAAGACATTCTAGATACACATGGGATAAAGCCACCAAGCAAGGGAGACAATTAAACAGAATGGAAAGCTAAAGACACAACAGCAGAAAGATAACATGTCAACAGTAAACCAATATATAACAGTTACAACCATTAATGTAAATGGCCTCAACTCACCAATCAAAAGAAACAGACTGGCAGAATGGATCAAGAAACAACATCCAACCATATGCTGTCTACAAGAAACCCATCTAACCCAAAAGGA
>PVJX010008276.1:0-66510 GCA_004027295.1 Dolichotis patagonum | reverse complement strand
GCACAAATTCAGGCGGCTAGGTGAGAGTGCTGTAATCACTGATCTTAGCTTCTCTAATGGTAGCCCCTGGGACTTTGTATTTGAGCAGCTCTTTTCCCTTCAGTTTCTTCCTGGGTTGAGAGAATCCATCTCCCTCTGTCAGGATCTCTCCAGGATGTTTTATTCTGACATCTGAGCTGTCTCTCTTAGAGAGACTCTGTATCCTGCTGCTTACCGGTCCGCCATCTTTAGCTCTTCCTCTTACGAGTTTTTAAATGACATATTACTTTTGTTTTCTTCAGTTCCTTGCCTCTCTGTCTCTCTGTCTCTGTCCCTCTCCATGTCTCTGTCTCTGTCTCTGTTTCTCTCTGTCTCTCTGACTGTCCTTCTCCTTCTTTCTGTATTTTTTTTTTTGAGATGGGCTGTTACTGTGAAACCTGGGATGGCCTTAAACATGTGATCTGCTCACCTCAGTTTTTTGATTGCTGGAATTACAGGAGTGCACTACTGTGTCCCACTTTTTCAAAGTTACTTTAGAGTCTGACACATTATACATGTGTTTAAAGGTTTGTGCTGATTTCACAAATGGAACAATGAATAGATTCTAAGTTCAGTTGTGCCATGTTTTGTAGGGTGAACTACCCAGTAAATTTGCCTTTCAAGAAAAACACAGAGAAGGCCCAATGGAGAGAAGCCTTTGGCAGGGAGTGTGAGCCAAACTTGGTGATAAGAATGTGCACCTGCCACATGTAACAGGACAGTGAAGGGGATCAAGGACTGAAACTGAAGTTAGAGAGAAGAAAATAATTAAAAGTGATATTTGAGATGAGGAAACAAAAGGCAATGATGAGGATGATAAGTGAACCAAGAGAACAGACAAAATTCAAGTTTGATATTTTGTTTACTATTGAAATGCTTGATTCTCATCTTCCTGTAATTAAATTTCACACCTCTTAGAAGCATCTGGTGGCCATGTGATAGGGCAGCATTCTCCTTGCAGTAGTCTTATACAGCTTGATTTCCACTGGGACTAGTGGAGTATCAGCTGTTCATGTGCAAAAGATCCCACAGAATATTGCATTTAGGATCAGCATTTAAAAAGCACCATTTAGTCAACAAAAAAATGGGTGAACTTCAAATAAGGTCATTCCTTTTTAGTGTCTTGTATAGTGCTTAACCAAAATTTACAATTATTTTATTTATTGTGTCATTTTAAAATTTTCATGGTAAACCTCATGATGTCAAAAATCCTATTAAAATGCGATATAATTAATTCTCAGAAAAAAAATACAAGGCTTAGCACACAGTACTTGGATATTGTTGAAACACTAATGAATGGACAGTAACCAAAAAGAACTGGGATGCTAAACATATATACGATTATATTCAAGCCTTTTTCTTTGAGTTCATTTGAAAAGCAAACATTGGCACATTAAGAAAACACAACAGAAATTTTGATAAGCGATTAAAGCCAGCCAGAACACAAATTGTCTATTGTGGCTTACGGGTCTGCCAGAAAATCCATTAGAAGCCTTGCTTATCAACCACAAAGATGAGAAAAAATTGCCTCAGAATGAATTGTTTCTTACATGACATTATCTGAAAATGAATGCTTTTTCCAATTAATAACTAGATAATAAGTTTGAAAAATTTTACTAATTCACTGTGTGTTATACACAGCCATGCTTCTTTCTATTCCATAATGAACTCTGCTCTGCTTTATATCAAAGTTCTTATTTCATGAGAATTGCTTAATGAAAGAATCTTTTTGCTATTTAATATGATAATTAATATTAAAAAATTTCAAATGAAGGCATCAGAATGGTAAAAGTATAAAGCTTTGGTGGGGAGTATATTGGGTTTGAACACTAGCTGCATGATTTCATGCAAGTTATTATCCTCCTGAATTTCATTTTCTTCTCCAGAGAAATAAAAGTAATAAAGCAATTTGGTAGCATTCCTCTGAGAATAAGTAACATATATAAAATGTTGGGCATAAACAATGAAACCAATCTATAGAAAGAGATATAAAATCTTAAATTGCAACTTCATTTATTTTTAATTAGAAAACAAGAACTAGCAATGAAATAGAAAACTGTTTTTCAAAGGGTGCTTTGACCCTATTCTCTGTTTTTCTGTACTTCCAGAATTTCTGTTAGACCTGTGTTTCATTTTCTTATTCTATTTTGTATGTTTCTCAACATCCATGCTCATAATATTTCCTCTCAATATTTTCTTAGAAGAACAAGTTAGCATCTGTCGAGGATCAGCCATGCTGGAACTTGGGGGACCAACCAAGAAAGCAACAAGTCAGCCTTCCTGGTAAGTGGAGCGTGCCTCAGGAGCACCAGGGAGAGAATTAGTCAGTGTCTCCCATAGGCCTACTGGTGCATAGGTTGGGAATCAAATGTCCTGTGTTCCCCTCCTCCACCTCCGTTAGCAACTGGATGGTTTTGAGGTCAGCAGGAGTTGATAGCAAGTAAGGTACACAAAGCAACTAAATGCATTCATTGTTTGATTATGCTGACCTGGGGCCAGAGGCCTGAGCATCTCTTGGGAGGATGACCATATGCAATATAGCAAATATGGGGGATTTCCTCCTATCTTGTCTTTGAAGACAAATACTGTTTTCACTGTTTTGCTTTGTTCTCATTAATTGTATGCTATATTCAATATTCTGTTTTGATTGGTTTTATAGTGTTCTGTTTTTGGTTTGATTTTGCTATAACTGATTGAATGTACAACTATTGTGAAGATAACAAGATATACTATGGTACCTATTGTTGTTATACCAGTGTCCTGCTCTGAAGTTCTATACCAACTTCACTGTGTTGTCTTCATTGGCTTTGTTCTATATTGTTTTGTTGTATTTTACTATCTTTAAAACAAAAAAATTTTTTAAGATAGCTTCATTTTTTGCTTTATTTATACATTTGGTCAAATGTAGTGCTGGTTGAGATACTGGCTCTTTAGTTATTATTAGCCTGTAGTTTCATTATTCTAGTGAAGTTTAAATTTTAATTATTCAATCACTGATTTCTGAATGTGTCTTTTAATTTTTATATTTACTTAATTTTATAGCACATGAGGCTCCCAAAGCCTCATGTGCTCATAGGTGGAGCTGTGGGGAGGCGGCTGGATCTAGGGTGCGTGATACTGTCATTAAGGGTGTATGATAACTAAATTGGTTTAGTATAGTTCTGGGTGTGAAAACTGGGCAGGCTCACCTTGGGTGTGAGTGACATCATCCAATAGGCTTATAGTCTGGATAGTATATAAAAGAAATGAAGTTTTGCTTCTTGATACTTCCTGCCTGTCCTGCTATGGGCTGTTTTTCCTCTGTCCCTCTTTTATGCCACCCTTCCTTGGAGCCAGCCAACTATAGACTAAAACCTCTATAGGCTGAGTCAAAATAATGCTTTCCATCTTTAACTTTGAGGGTTTGGTGTTTCGTTTCAGCAGCAAGAAAATTAACTAAGACAGTATTGTAAATTATACTTATTTATACACCTTGACAATTGGCTGCTCTCTGAACTTCTTATTGTGATGACTCTTTTATGTTTAGTTTTCTTGAATTTTGGTCAAATGCTGTTGCTGATGCTTTGCAATATTTGAGCTCAAATTGTTTTCTTCTAGACTTTTTTTTTTCTGAAGTAATCTCAATTTGGAGTGTGGGACTGTCCTTCCTTCGTGCACACCTGCGTTTGTGTTTTGTATGAGTATCACGGTTTTGGGTGGCTAACAACATGACATGGCATAAATCTGAATCTCTGAGTTTTTCCAACATGTGACATTTTTAAAAAAGCTCTTATGGGAGAGTTTGTCTCTTTTTTTATTAAACCTAGATTTTGGGAAGTTAGAAATTCTGTGTTCTGTCCTTCTTAACAGGTGGGTTTGTTACCCCATGTCAGTCAACTTTCCCATTCCCCAAGACAAAATATCGATCCCTCAGTTTACACAAGACATATATTTGGCTTAGCATTCTAGAAGTTTCAGTCCATTGTCAGCTTGCTCTAAGGCAGGAGCATCATGGCAGAAGTCTGTGCTTGCTCATTTCACGGTAGCCCAAAAGCAGAGCACAAGAGAAGGGCACAGTGACAGATAAACGCTCCACAGGCAGCACCCAGTGACCCACCTCCTCCAGTGGGACCCTACGTCCTAGCACCACACCAAACTATGAATGTCAGTGGGTTCATCCACTGAGGAAAATATTGCTCTCAGCATCCATTCACTCCGTTAGCAGTTTCTTACTCTCATCAGGTTAATGATTAAGATTAACTGGCACATAGTCTGACAGTATTAATTTCACAGAAAAACAAGGCCAGAGCTTCATATTTTATTCTTGTGTGAACATTAACATTCACACATTAGCATCATGGCTGGTCACTCCCTTCAGGAACATGCATGTAGGGTAAGTGGGCCTTCTATGTACTTACCAATTATCTTTGTGTGAGTCACTGTAAACTCTTCAGTTTATTATTTTACTTTGTGCTGAATCTCCCCAACCCAACATGAATACAATGGTAGTATGAAGGCTTTCCAGTATCTAAATTTTGTAAACTTTTTCAAATTATAATTGACTTGGAAATTTAGAAATACTTTTATCTTTTATGCTAATGTTAAGAACCATATCAAAAATAAACCAAAACAATCTGACTTGTAAATATTCTTAAAAAGACTTTTTTAACTAAAGACATGATGAAAATTTGAGAACAAAACCTGACCCTTTAAAGAACAAATGAACAGTTTCTATATCTCCATTTGTAGAAAATATTTGGCTTCTTTTCAGTCTCTCATATCGGAACTTGAATTATAGATTCTCTAATATTAACCTTTATTATTAATCAAAATTAAGAGTCAACTTTGAAATTGCCCTGTCAACAACCTTTATTTTCAGGAATCTTCAATGTAAAAAAAAATTTTTCACATTTTTGATGTAATTTTGATGTACAGGACAGGACAGAGTAAAATCCATTGCCTAGAGAAAAAAAATAAAGATAAATCATAACTTAACAAACTAGAAATGTCAAGTGTCTGGTTCCATTACTGTTAGTTTCTGGAGGGAAAAATTGGACTCTGTGTGTTATGTGCATATATTCAGTTATAAATGGCAAAGGTGGGGTCTTTGTTCTCATACACAGTTTATTAAAGTTATCAAACAACTTACACACATCTGTTTCCCCAAATCTTAACTGACACTAATTGTGCAGTATATACATTTTCACACATGACTGACCATAATCAAAATTGAAACACTAGCTTAAATAAACATTTAACTAAAGAAGAGGAAATACACAAATCTGAGAAGGCAAGTATTAGTAGGACTTTAAATTTCAACATTGCTGGTGGAGTTGAAAGAGAATATAAGTGTAATATACAGACAGTGAAGGAATTAAGTGCAGAAATTCCTTTCTTAGCTACATATCGACAATACATTTCTAAATCTTTGATATAAAAATTAGAGTTTTCCACTGAAATAATCAACATTTACAATTTTAAGGCTTTGTAAGTAGATAATTACTAATATTAGCATACTGTCAGAACTGATGTGACTGTAATTGGCGTAGTTATTTAGAGAATAAATGGTAACATATGTATTCCTTAGAACCTGTAATTCCACTCCTTGTTATTTATACTTCAAAGACTCTCACTTATGGGCACAGAGAAACATAAGAAACGTTATGGCTAAGATTGGAAAACAATCTGGTGGTCATTCTAGGAAAGACAGTTAAACTGGAATACTGTATATAAGTGAGAAAAATTTAGCTAGATACATTTATAGTGACATGAGTGGACTCCAAAGCATTGGTCATGCATTCTGTCTCATAGAAGAAAGTAGAAAGTAGGAAGTATGTGGTAGTATATACATATAATCTCAGCATTCAGGAGGCTGAGGCAGGAGGATTGCTGTGAGTTCATGGCCAGCCTGGACCACATGGTGAGACCCTGTCTCCAAAACAAAAACAAAAACAAAAACAAGAAAGTAGAAAGAGATAAATTATGAATAACTATGAAATGTAAAATGAGTATGTGTAAACAATGTCATATCTTCTTAATCTATCTACATTTATGCACATGTGCATATAAAAGTTGGAGGGAAATTGCTAAGGTAAACACTCATAAGATATAAACTGGATTTTGAATGAAAGGAGAAAGGAGAGTGATATGGAAGCATACATAGACTAATAAGTATTTAACAATAATGTAATAAATTCAGGAAAATACTAAGACAAATGTATACAGTGCATTTTAATAGATAAATATCAGGTTAGGAAGGAGGAGACGGTCAGTATATACAAGTCATCAAAATAAGGGATTCTAGCTCTGTGGTACAGTGCTTGGCCAACATGCACAAGGCCCTGGGTTCAGTCCCCAGTACTGAAAAGAAATTCACTGATCATTAGTAGAATGATCATTACTAGGTTGATCAAATAAATGTGAAACAAGTTGAAAATGAATGCAAATCCGTGGAGGCACTTGTGTTTAGTTTGTCTATTCTACATTTGATAAAAACACAGGTCTTACTTCTATAATCATGTGTGGGTAGGAATCAAAGGCAGCATACCCAAAATACCCTCTTTAAGGAATTACAGAGGTTTAGTTATTTATTTATGCTTGAGACAGCCTTGTTACTTTGTCTCAGATGGTCTTGAGCTCATTGTGTAGTCTAGGCTGGCCTTGGACTTGTGGTGATCCTCTTGCCTCAGCCTCCTAAGTGCAGGAATTATAGGCATGTGCCACCACACCTGGCTGAAATGACAATTTTTAATAAGGACTAATCCCACTATAAAGCCAAATATATTTTATACCAACAGCAAGAAGGAACAAAACAACAAAAGCTTATCTTAAATTTTGAGAAGTACCACTTTTTACCATATAAATAACTTACTGAAAGTCAATGGTGCGGCCTCACTAAAACTTGCAACCCACTGCTCTCCAGTGAGCCCCAGTCCCTGGAGAACACCAAGATAAAAATGACACCAGGTGCTTCAAGTACAAGTGCTCTTCCAAAATGAACGGAAGGTCCTAATTACTCCATTTTTCTTTTATTCATCAATTCCCTGTTTCTGAATTCTTTAATTTTACATGATTTTTGATAAAAATGTTTTCTCCAGAATTAGGAGCTTTTAATTGATTAGCATGTTTAAATTTCCATCATTAGAAACGAAGAACAGAATCATGTTACTGTAAGGTCTCAGGATATTTTCACAGGATACTTCATAAAAATCTCAAAATCATTGTTCTCTTAAAGAGATAATGTAGGAGCAGAGAATGAAGACAAATGCAAAGAGGTCATAAATGAAAATCTTCAGTGATCTCATAGAAATGTCAAGTGATTTCTCATGTTACTTTTGAGGCCAAATTACATCAGATAGTTTCCTTAGGAATTGTAATCATTTTAGAGAACCAGGGGAAAACAGAGGAAACATGATAAACACATCTTACCCCTTTGGCAGCACGAGAATTAGAAACAGAACAGAGGAACAAAGTTTCTCTTCAATTTGGAATTCAGAAAGCATTCAGTATACTCTGTGGTCATTTCATCTAGAAGAATATTTCTGTTCAGGATACATATTAATTTTAAAATTTAATGAGCTGAAGTCATGGGTATTTGCATGTCGAGGATGCATTCAGGGAGAAGACCATCTTTAAAATTATTCTTTCCTGTACTGCATCCTTCCTGGCGAAACAACTGGACAGTCATGTACAAATTTCCTCAGTCCTTTTCCATACCAAAGTGCCTAAAACCAGTCCTCATTTAGTAGCATATGAGCAAATTGAGTATCTCTGTAGCTCTGAAAGATTGCCAGGACTAATTCCGCAATGGTCGCAGGTCTAGCTCAGCTCTGAAAGCACAAGACTCGAGTTAATCCTGGCTCTGTTTTGACCAATGTTACTCTAATTTTTTTCTCCATTAATTTAGGATCTGTCAGTAATTCTTCTGTATCCTCCATCTCTTCAGGCAGCAGTTCCCTTCTTGCTTGAATGAGAGCCTGGTGGTCTGCCGAGGGCTCTGTGTGCCCTTTCAGGATTCTCTAGGCTGCGTGGTCTTTCTAATCCCATGTGACACTGGGTTGCAAGGTTGAGTAGGTAGCCTGCTTGCTCTTCACTGTTTTGGGAGGATATTTTTTTCTACTTCTTTCATGTTCTGGCTCCATTTTAGGGCATCTGTGTGCTAGTACCCCACTCGTATTTCTGTCTGCAGTCATCTTCTCTGCTTTGGAGAATCGCTCCCATTCCTCTCATTGAAGATTTTAGCCCGTCTAATGCTCCTCACTACCACTCCTGCCATTATAACTCATAACCTCCATAGCGCCTCTATGTATCCTCTAATATCCTACTTCTACTCAACTACAATTACCTTGTCCTCTAACCCATGCCATTCATACATTTCTATGATCAGACCAAAGAAACACAATTGCAATAACTACTTTCTTTTTATATTCTCACTTTAAAGCATTCCAGGGCAAACTCACCCCTTCATAGTGCATTCTTCCACTTTCATCCCTCTGTTTTGCTTTCCAGTCCATTGATGCACCACATTAGCTTTTGGGTTACTCATTTCTCATCTTTAAAACCTGCATTTGCTTCAGTGGACTAATCACAGTCATCACTGTCAACCTTGTCTCCCCTTCTCTATTCAGTCCCACCAGCCTGACGAGACCTCATTGGTTAAATTCAATTGCTCACTTACTTAGTGCCTATAACATGGCTGGAGAGTAACAATATCCAGGTTGGCTGATCTTAAATTCATGGGCACAAAGCTTAAGTGGGTCGTTAGGACTGTCTGAAATCCTCTCTTATTTCCCAAGTCAGTGCATTCTTGTACTTTCTGAGACAACTATTTCATATCATCTCATTCCTAAAACATCTAATAATTCTATATTCCACTTGCTGTCTTTGCTTTGTATTTCAGTGTTAAATGAAATACAATGTGATAGAAATGCAGGAGTGCATTAAAACTACCTGCCCTGTCTCACTTGCAGCAGGGATAGATGGAAATGAGACAGGGTACATCTCTCCATTCAGGCAGAGAGAGGCAATTGTTCTAACTAGCTCCAAAACACTGCTCCTGCAATTATTTCCTTTCCCTCCTGCAGAGATGATTGTGCGTCCCTAGTTAATCGTCTACAGCAGTAAGTAAACATACTGCCATGTTGTCTATTAACAAAACTCTTGTTCTCCTATAATTATCCAAATACCACCCAACTTTTCTGGTCCCTTTTAGTGCAAATATTCTAAAAATGTAGCAATGCTTACCATTTGTGTTTTTTGTTCTTTGCATTTCTCTTGAATCTACTTATCAAAATGTGTTCCTATGAAGTCACTAAGTCTCCTGTTACTGTCTGTAAATGAACTTCTGGTTGCCCAATTCATTGGCTTGTTTTTTATTTGACTTCATAGTAGCAAAGCCATGCCTTGTTTCTACCTCTTGAAATACTCACTTTATTCACCTCCAGGATAATGTTTTTCCTCTTTTTGCACCTCCTGTCTTCTGGACTTCACAATTTAACCTCCCAGATCCTCAAGGCTCAATTCTGTCTTTTCTATCTGCTTTCACCCCACGTACTCATCTAATCCAATTGCTTTAAATTTCATTTCCACTCTGATCCTTCCCATGAGATGCAGATTCACATTCCATCTCCATTTTTGGATTTATAATAGGCATCTCAAATTCAATTCACCAAAACTGAAGTCTGGATTTTTGCTCTCCCTTTTTGTCACACCTGTTTCAGGGGTGACACCCCTGTTTCAGGAAATAGAAATTTCGTTCACATAATATCTTAAGGCCAAAAATTTAGGAAACATTTTCTCCCATAATCCCTCCATTCCTCTCAAAATTCCAACCCAATTTAGTGGGGAAAAAATTATATGTCTGCTTTTTGTTTAAAATATAACCAGAACCTAATTAGTTTTCTGGGTCTTCCCTGCTACCCTCACACTGTTATAGTAGCTTTCTCACTATTCTTTTTCTTTTCACTTTTGTCCCCTACAAGCTAGGGTGTTTGTTTAAATAATGCAATGTCATCAAGTGAATCCCACGCTCAGTATCCCCCTAAACTTCCCCAGCTCACTCAGGATAAAGTGCAAACTCCTTAATGTAAAGTATATTTATCTAAACTCCATTTTCTTCTCTCTAATCTTACTCCTAACACTCACCTCTGAGATGACTGTAATGAAAGCTTTTTTTCATGCAAGCAAGCCATTGCTTTTACTGGGGACCATTTTGTTTCCCCATGAGTTCACCTTTATCCACACAATATACCACCTCATTTTATTTTGGTTACAAAATTACTTCTTTAGTGATTTCTCTTCTTATCACCTGAAGTAAAAGAAAATCCTATATGTTTCATCTATTTCTTTATCCTTTTAAAGTTGATGACTTTCAAATCCACCAATTTTTATTATGTCTCTTCCAATTAAAATACAAATGTCATGAGGCATGCTACTACTTTTTTTTATTCACTATGTTTAGTATCTAGAGAAGTATCATTTATACAAAAGGAGCTCAAGAAATATTGTATTCATTATTAAATAAACATAAGAATATCATTTGACAGTACACAAAATAAAAACAGTAATGGTTGCTTTAAATGTAAACATATCCACCATTGCTTCTATGTGGAGAGTATGTAACAATGACATTCAAGCCTATTCATTATAAACCTTCTGGGAGACGAAAGAAAATTGCAGTCTTAGATTTCAGGGGTGGAAATGAGACCTTGAGAGGCTATACAGAGAAGGAAAACAGAGCCTTGTAGCCCTAAGCTAGAAAATTTCAGAAAGATCTTTTGAGAATGAAACTGATAATACACAATTGAAGAAGTCATAGATTTGTCCTAGATTATCTTTGGGACAGATAGGGGGATTACAGTATTTTTTCAGGGGAAGAAACTTTCATATCTATGTTGAGATTTATTTAACTTGTATGACCCATAGCTTAGTACTACAGTTATTTAACTCCATTCACTTCTTTTCATTAGTATGCATCCACAGTGTGCGTTTTACTACCTTTTTCTTTGGACCATTTCATGCACTAGGAGCTAAGATCCATCTCCTGTAGTTTGGTGGCAGATGGTTTTCAGGCCCCATCC
Organism: Dolichotis patagonum; assembly: GCA_004027295.1. Lineage (NCBI taxonomy): Eukaryota > Metazoa > Chordata > Mammalia > Rodentia > Caviidae > Dolichotis > Dolichotis patagonum. The sequence goes on along the minus strand of PVJX010008276.1, from coordinate 55,435 downwards.
ATGGTCTCTGGAACATCTGCACCGTTTCTCTGCACGCTAGCTGGTCTTCTGATGGCCAGCACTGCATCTGGTTGGAGAGCTACCCTTGGGCTGTTGTCGCCATGTCTGACCCACAGATTGGGCTGGTGTGAGTGCTAGGGAGTTAATATTGCCAGGGGCAGCCTTTAATCAGTGCTCTGTGAACACAGACACCTCCTGTCCCTTGAACTTCAGGAGGATTGTGCTTTGCACTATTCTCATGTCACGTCCTCTGGTAGCTGGCCTCCCTGTGCCCTGCGCCTTTCCTACCAATGTTCCTTGTGCCACTGGATGAACTATTAGCTCTTGATTAGGAACAACCTGCTTTTTTGGGAACTCAAGCCAAGACAGAAATTTTAATATTTTAATCTAGTTTGATAATCATTATCTAATTGTTCAAGTATTTATATATTTTTTGCATTTGATATACCTTGATTTCTGCTTGTGCCACTGATTCTAAGAAAATCTTATTTTTTGAAATCTTATTTTCTTTCTTTCTCTTCCTTTCAGATAAGAAGTTTTTAAAGTGTTATGCTACGCCCCAGTTCCTTAATTATATGCTGTTTTGTTATTTTTAATAGTTTTTAGTAATTACAGCATACATTCTTATTTATTAATATCTAATAGTTTTATTTCTCTACAACAAAAATTTTAAAAACAACTTTATGCAATGTAATGCTCATAGTAACCCAGTGAGCTGGATAAACATAGGCTGGATTATGTATCAATACTCTAAGCTATACATATTTAATTTTGAGTCCACACTCAGGTTTAATACAGGGCTTAGCAAAAAACATTGTCAAAAATGTCAGTTTATTCCTGCTAGTGAAGAAAGATAATAAATGAAGTCATGTGTATTTATTCTTCAATTTTGAAGCAGACTATTTCAATGCTATATTCTAAATTTAAATGAAAACCAAAAACATCAGTGGTACCCGGTAAACTCCATCATACTGTGTTAGCATTAGAAGTACGGCTGGCTGAACCTCCACAATGGGTTAGGAGGGTATACAGGGGCATATTGTTCTCTGTATGATATGCTTTGAAATTACATGTTAGTGATTGTATTTTAACCAGAGAGATCAATATCAATTCCAATACTTCTTTATAAAAAATGAAGAGATATAAAAATAAAAATAAAGTCCAGAATCATCGATGAGTGAGACAGTAGTATTAGACAATGTATTTGGAGGAAGAGAGGAATAAGGAGGAAATACTGTTTTGTGTTCAATACATAGAAATTGTAAATACTTGCAGTTTGGTATTTTTGCCTTCCTTCTAACTCAAAATGATTAGAGAAAATGCGTGCAAACACAGTTGTCTTCAAAACAAGTTTCATGTTTAGTAGCAACGATGAAATTAAAAATACACACGTATATATATGCAGAAATCTCAAAGTGAAAAATACAGATGAGGTTGAAAAATAGACTAGCTTATTTAATGCCTTTACAGAAATGAGCAAATACTGAAATCTAATTATGTGGAATCTTTTCTATAATTCTATTTCCTATAGAAGAAAATTCTGAATTTAACAGTCTTGTCATGCACATTTCTTACAAGATAATCTTACTGCACATGTTTCTGTCGCTGCCAGGGTGGGCTCTGTATTATTCATTTCCTGATCATCAGGTGGTGTTCAGTTTTTTAATGCTGAGTGTGAATGAGAAAATAGAAATTAGCTGTCCTGTTATATGGGAAACAAGGTGTGTGAGTTCTTTGTGAGGCTTCTCTGCTGGAACATGAGAATGTATTCCAATGTCCAAGGCGGGTTTGTCTTCTTCAGTACCTATAAGTAATGAGGTCAGTCAAGTAAGCTAAATTGTTCCTGATATCTGTGCTGTAACAGAGGTAGGATATAAACACACCAATGACATAATGCAATAAATAAGTGTTCCTGCACTATTTAAAAAAGTGCTGCTGGAAAAATTGGACATCCATATGGAAAAACTACAGCCTTTATGTTAATGAATAATCATTATATCATGCAGGAATCTTACGGTTAATAGTTCAGAAGCCTCACAAAAATCAGAGACTGTAATAAAAGGTGTGGTGCTTCTCATTTGTACAGAAACAGCAAATCAAGAATCTAGGTAGAATGTTCCAATGTCTACATGTGAGTCGTGAAAAATGTGGTGGGAATCCATGGCTCCCTCGTGAAATGCAGATTGTCAGCAGAATAAAAAGTGCAGAAACACACTCATCCTGGGGGAAAGAAAATAGTGAAGACACTGGAATGAGAAAAAGAACAAGTTCATATAAATATCCCTACCATGAATGAAAAGCTGACAGTAGTCAAGCATTTAAAGAGAATCAAGCCCCTGAAGCTGCCACAAGAACTTCCAACAGAGAACTTACCTACTGTCAGAGCCCTGGCATTTTACTACTGCAGGGCATCTGAAACCTGAGACACAGGAAGCAATTATGTCCTGATGCCACAGAAGCTTCAGATTAAAAATACAAAATATTATTACTTAAACATGATGCAAAAAGGTTTTCATTGAAATATATTTAATCATTTTCACTGATTTAAAATATTTTGAGCAAGAAGAGCCTGTGAGACTCAAATTTCAACAACCACTGTCTTAGTTACTTTTCACTTGTCACTGAGACAAAATACCTGACACCCAAAACTAGGGAAGGAAAAGTTTCTTGGGGGTTTCAATCCATGTTCAGTTGGCTCCAAGTCAGCAGGATGCGGAGGGCCTGCCCTTCATGACTGCTGCAAACGGCAAAAGCTAAAGCAAAAACAAAAGAGAAAGACATGCCTTCTTCCCGCCAAACATCATATCCTGGCTCCACACCTGGGCAGGTGAAACACTCACCACCAATCCGAGCACGGGACAATAAACCAATCACAATGCTAGATTTGCTTGCGTCTATGATTGCATGAGGCTTGGGGCAGGGCCACAGGAACACAAACCACAACATTCCACCCCTGGGTTCCCCCGAAGACTCATGCATATCCTTTACTCAAGACATTTGGTCCATCTCCCAGAGTTGCCACAGCCCTAACAGTTTCATCATTTCTGAGAAGTCCAAGTCCCAAGTCTCCTCTGAGATCTATGGCAAACTCTTAACTCTAACTCCCTGTACAAACGAAGCAAGGTTAAACGTTTCCAAAAATGCAAAGGCACAAGATAAACATCACCATCCCAAAAGTTACGAACCGGTGAATACCAAGGATTGGAACCAAAACAAGTCCAAAATCCAGCAGGGCAAACATTAAGTCCTTTAGTTCCATGCTCAGCATCTGCAGCAATCCGGTTGTAAGCTCCGAAAGGCTTGGCTGAGTCCAGCCCCATGGCACTCTTAGGGCTTTTAACTCCCGTAACTTCTCTCTTAGGTCCATTCTGCTCAATTCTTGCACGGTAAGTGCCCGTTGAAAATATCTAAATAACTCTTGAGAGCGTATCTTCAGGCTTAACCTCCACCAGTTTTCTGTATGACAGCTTGTGTATGGCACAGTACACAAAATACTATAACAGATGTTCAAAGCAGGTTTGTTCAACATGTAGCAAGAATAAACTTGTGTGTTCAATTCACAAGCATAAACGCAGTGCCTTTGTGGCTAGGAGAGTATGATGAATGGAGATAAACAGATAATCAAGGTGTGATTCCTATAATCAAGAAACATGTACAGTGAAAGACAGGTATGTAAACAATTCATTATTATGTGGCAGAATAAAATAAATAAGGAGAGATGCGAGGAGTCTAGTCAAAAGAGGAAAAGTAAAATTTGAATAAAGGTAAAAGTGGTTTTGAATCTAATTAAACTACCACACAAACTTTTGCTGATTAAAATAAACATATTGCAATTTTCTAAAAACATCACTAAATCTAGAAATATAGATTTCTATTTTTAGATCTGATACTATCTATGTCTCTGATTTATAGTTCATGTGCTAACTCAATTTTTATCTCAATATTAAAAAAAGACTTAGCTTATGCTGGGTTCATTCATAGTGTTAATTGTTATTTTATGGATACTCTTACCAAGCATTAATAAATATTGATATTTTGACATATTTACTTATGTTTAAAAAAATCAGATGTTAGAGTCACTAACCTTTCCTTCCTTTCTCACCTTCTCAGAAGGTGTTACAAATTTAAATTTAGTTTGTATCTTTCTGGTCCAATTTCCTGTTTTGACCTGTGTCTCTATGTCTGTATTACTGTCTTGTATAGTGTATTTTTATATTTACAGAACATTTTTTTCCATTATAGTGTAAATTTCCTTCAATGGCTTTCTCTTTTGAGGAATAGTTAGTTTTCTACTTAAATGTATATATTAGAGAATTATTCTTGTGGGTACATATAATCTAATATATTAATTGAGTAATAATAAATTATGAGGTTAGAAATGCTTTTCCGAGTCACAGCCTAATAAACCCATTGTCAGTTGAAAATATTGTAATTTTAAAATACATTTAATGCATCTAACTTACTGGATATCATAAAAACACAGTGCATTTAGAGTATTCTTTGAAGAAAAAAATTCAAATTCAAAATCAGAAGAGTGATTTTTGCTAATTACTTATACACTACAATATAGTAAAAATGTCATAAGTCTAATTCCTATAAATCAAAGATGGTGTGAATGCCATAATATATACTTCTAAAGTCAACAGATTAAAATATAATTTCCTTCAATCTTTCTTTGCTAGACCTACAAGTGGTATTTCCTGGGTATGTATATCTTGAAGTTTTTAAGACAGTTTTAAACTACTTTCCAAATAAATTTTACTGTTAATATGTGAGAATTTTGATTTTTTTTATATACTCTGACACTTGTCTAACTTTTGTGATTTTCTGGCAATGAAACAATATTTTATCTCTTATAGATCTGGGGTAAACATTTTTTATAGAGTCAGATAAGTTGTTCCTTTTTATTTCTAGTCTGCTAAAAATTACTCATATGATTTTTATTTTGTTCATAGTAATGTCTTTGTAATGCTAAATTTTCATTAAACTCCTTTTGTGAAACTAGTGAGGTGATCATAAATCCTCTTATCCTCAGTAACATGTTTAAACAGTGGATTATACTATTGAATTTTCTGAACCTAAATAATTGATGATTTTGAAACAATTATTTTATGAAATTTTTTATGTTTGCAGTACATAATGATTTTATGTATAGTGAGGAGTTGATACATGTACATAATACATCTTAATTCTTATAATATTGAAATAATTTTCTTTGTATAGGTCTATATATGTCAGATACTATTAGATTTGGAAGGCTAATATTTGTTTAGAATTTTTATGTCTGAATTCATCAGTGATATTAATTATCCTTCCCTCGTACCAAAATTTCAGTGGTCCCATAAAAAATAAACTGGTAATTTCTTTCTCTTTTTCCCTTCATGTAAGTTTTGAAATTAGAGTTCATCTATTTCTTGAAGATATTCAAAGACTCATAAAGCCATCAAAACCTGTTAGTTTCTTATGAGCAAAATTGGAATTTAACAGTTTAAAAAGTCACTTTTGGAAATGTGCATTTTTCTGCACATTTTTTATTTAAATATGCAGCTTCATTGATATAAAATGGTTTACAAGTCTTCTTGTGTTTGGAAACTTTTATCTGCAGTTCTTTACCAAGAACATTGCTGTTCTGCCAGGTTTTAAATTTTATATGTGATTAATTTGCAATCATCCATCATTGCCAATTTTATAAGTATTATTGTATTCCTCATTTCAAATATCCAGAATTTTTGTTTTTCCTCTCTACTACATTAAATAACCTATGCATTTAACTTTGCCATTTTCTTCTCTGTATTTTAAAATATATGTTTTAAAATATATATTGCTACTTTTTCAGCTTCCTGATTTGAATACTTATGCTATTGATTCAAGTTTTTTCTTTTTAAAAATATGTAATATGTGAATATATGGTTCTAAATTTTGCTTTTAGTTGCATCTCTGAAATTTGTAATTTGTATTTTTCAATGGTCTGTTCTACATGTGTCATGTATTTTATTTTATGTTTTTGTTCACATGAATAGCTAGAGCTGTATTTTCAGATTCTTGAAAGTATGATTTGTTGGAGGGAGACACTTGCTTTATTACTAATTTCTAATTTTATCTTGTCATATTTAGAGAATGCAGTTTTCTGACATAGATTTTCTGATATTTGTTGAGGCACTCCTTAAAATGTATCTTGCAGCTCCTTCACGGATACGGGGATGACCCCAGGATTTGTTTCAGCTATTGACCTGTATGTTGCTATGCTTCTCTCAAGAGGATATAGAGTTTGTTCATTAGAGAAAGCAAGGTAGTCTCTCTCCCAAGCTGACCCAAAAATAACTTGACAAAGTAAAGAATGAAATGAGTTGAGGGCCTTGCTGTGTCTTCATGTAAGAACTTCTTGTAGAATGATCTTGTAATAACTATTTATATTCTTATCAAACTCTTCCTAAAAGCCCTTATAATGTGTTGTTAGATCATTTTCACACTGGCTTCTGCCAGAATCTCAAAGATTATAATATTCCTGGATAGATTTTTAGATTAATATGGGGTTCAGCATCTTTCAGGATTTTTAGTGATGGATGAAGGAATATCTAAATCTTAAAATTCAGATTGTATCATATTTTCACACCCAAGGCACCAAATAGCATGTGATCAGCTTTGCTGTTTATGTTGGCTGAAGGGTGGCCATGAATCAGTCACATTTCTCAAAGGTTATAGCTCTCTGACTCCCTAGGTTTTATGGAGTAGGGTTGTGGAGAACCACTCAGCCCATTTCAAAGCTCAGGGGTGTCTTGGCACAATTGAGGAGGTGACCCCGCTGGTCTAGCACAGGCACACAGCGGGATACAGTTAGGTAACCACCACCTAGCACAGGTAAACACCCGTGCACTGGTCATGGCACTATGTAGGAATGCACAGCCTGTGTAAGAATTATACAGTGAAGATGCAGGCAGCTCCGGTTCTTGTCCTCTTGCGCTCTGTTCGGCCTCAACACTGACTGTTGTTGTTGCTGATGTCTTGCACACGTGTGTTCTCTAACTTTGGGACCTCACCTGTGAAAATCTCTCTCGGGTCCTCCCTTAAGGAGACTGACAAGGGCCAATACTAGTTTCTTCATGGTCTGGAGGCCGTATGTGTTCATATTTGACTCCAGCTGTTATCCACTGGTTCTATGTGTGGAATCCCAGTAAACAAGGTACAACTTGGCTGTGATTTTTGTTCTCTGTTCTTAAATACAGAGTTTCCATTTTCTTCTTGTTAGTACGACAGTTTGTAGGCTTTTTTTCCTATTTTATTCAATATGCGTGTGTTTGTACTTTGTTTATTTTGGGAGATAGGAGTGGCAAGACAGTGGTACCCAGTACAATTACTTCTAATGCACTGCATGAAACTTGGGCTAACTTCTTGACCATTCATTTGTAGGTACTTTTATTATGGTCCCTAAGGGTCTCATGCAATTACATATTTTTTTAGAAGCTAGGGAATTTTTATTTCCTGGGAATTATTTTTCTAAAAGTTGAGATGAGATGTTTACCCAACTGATTTTGGTTATTTTTGGCAAGAACAAAGCAATATGCTTATGGGTATACTACTTTGTCTTTTTTCTATGCTACACACAGTCATACATTGTTTAATAATGGTATATAATTGCAATATGTGTTATGAGGCGAGTTCACCATCATGTGGCCATGCCACAGTGTACTGTACAAGCCTACATGGTATAGGTCAGTCCTTCATGTGTTCTCTTGATTGCACCATGAATAAACATGAGATGTTATAAGGACGCTTCCAGTGTAACACTGCATAATTTTATACAGCAAACTTTTTAGGATAAGTACTGCACACTCTAAAATAGTGATAATAGTAAATATATGCACTAGTAATAAAGTTATTCATTAGCTTTGTCAAGTATTATGTAACATATATAATTGCATATGCGGGGTCTTTATGTGCCGGGAAGCATAGTAGCTTTGTTTACACTAGCTATGCTACAAACACTTGAGTAGAATGTTGTGCTGCAGTGTGGGGGGAGCTGTGAGATCACTAAAGGAGGAGAACTTTTCAGCTGTCCCATAAACTTATGGGGCCACAATTGTATGCACAATCCATTGTGGACTGACATATCATTATGCAGATGACTATGTTGCTTTACCATGAGGATGAGTATATACATTTTTATTTATTCACATTATCAGAAAAACACCACTGTCTAACCTGCTTTTTAGGTCATTGATTTCTATAATTATGACAATTTACTGGCAAGTTACAATGCATGTTCAATTGGGAAACAAGTTCCTATTTGCCCAGTGTCATTTAACATAATAGACCACCAGGATTAACCAGTACCTAGGCAAATGAGAACTCCTTTAACATGATGAATAGAACACTATACAGCCATCTATCTTTTTCTGTGTATTGGGGAAGCAGAGTGTGCAGAAATGGAGAAGCTGGAGAGTTAGAAATGTCTTTTGCTATTATTGGCACTTGCTATCCTATATCACATTGCACACATCATATTTTTATTCTGAAAAATTAATTTCCTCATATTACTGGGCCAGTGCCAAAAAAAAAATAAAGTTAAATTGGATGTATCTGGATCTAATATTTCCACTTTGAGAGCCTCTGTCTGAAGTTATATAAACTAACAGGGCTTCTGTTCTGTCTCTGGTCCCTGCCAGGACAGAGCCTTTGGGTGGATCCCTGCAGCACTTTATAGAGACGAGCAATGCTTTGGGACTGTGGGTGTGACCTATTTCTTTCATCTCACTTGCTCATTGCCAGCAGGAAGAATCAAGGCTGACTCTGCTCAGCTAGCAGAAACACAAGGTTCAATGAGGAAATGAACCAGTATTCATCAAGAACTCCATTAAGTGTAAGAAAATATAAACAAAATGCATGATATTTGAAATTGTCTATTAGTGATCATAATACTAATTGGGGTGCATCTAACTAATTAGGATGCATCTGTCTTGGATCCAACTAAAAAGATATAGCTGGGTAACCCAATTAATCTGTGGCCAGAGCTTAGTGAAGGAACCCCAGATTTCAACTGTGGATATTTTAGATCATTTCAACTAAATGAGCTGTGTGCTCTAAGAAAAAATTCATTTTCTCTGTGGCTTTATTTTCTCATCTGTAAAAAAAAACCAACTCTATCTTTTCATGAAGTTTAAAAATGTTTAAGCTTTGGAAACAATTTTGAATTAAAAACAGAAAAAAAAGCAAAAATTACCCTGCAGATCAAGGGAGACACATCATGAGGATGTTTATAGCAGGTGCTTCTTTGAAGCTGGTGGGACCTTGCAGCTTAGCAGTAATTCAGTAAATCTGCTCTCAGATTTTCACACTTGAGGGAAAAGAAATCATGGAAGGAATCATGTTGAGGACAACATGGAACTCGAATTAAGAGCTGGAGATTAAGATTCAAATGGAGAGGGAGAAGGATAAATGTATGTAAGGGTGAATACGAGAGAAGGTACGGTGGCGGAATGAAACACAGTGTAGTTAGTGATTAACTAGAACACAGGTAACTGTTGAGGAACAGTGGGGTGACTGGGGAAAAACTCCAGAGACAGGGTAACCAAGAAGGTGGCTCTTGAATCACATGAATGTGTGTTTAAATCAAATTCTGTAGTTTACTAGCTCTAGAAACCTGGGTATTTTACCGAATGACTGAACGTGAGTTTCTTCAATCCTATTGATACTAGTCACACCAGCTTTGTGTGGTGTGACTTTGTGTGAAAACCAAACTAGTCAATACGTGAAAAATATACCAATGACTTAAATGTTAGTCATACTTTTAAAATATAGAATGGAAACAGATTCTTTGAGAATTTGGATAGAATGGAGAGGAGATGACATTAAGGCGTAAGAATCTCGACAGAACCAGGGAAATAATTCAGAAATTGAAACAAACAGAAACCCTCTCATCCAGCATTCAGCCCATGTCTCCACTCCAGAGGTGATTAGCGAGGGGCCCAGGTATGTGTTGTGAGCATTCATGCATACCTGAGTTTGAGTGCCAGTCAATCTGACTATAATTCTGATGGATTTTTTGATAAAACACTGTTTATTCCAGCCATACGTCTCACTGTAATATAATTGCTAGAGGCAAAATAAATCTTTGGGACATTAGTTTAGATGTGAAACCAAGAAACTTTAATTTGTTAACATGTTCAAGCAGCAACTGTGGTTTGGACTGAGAAACCAATGCCCCAGGAGACAGAAAAGCTATGTTCAGTAAGTTTTACATGGCCACACAGGACAGACACAACTGGACTATCTGATTGTCTCCTAATTGATGTGTGCTGAGAAAGTAAACACACGAATATGTGTTCTCCACAACAAAAAGATATAATACCTAAATCACATACTATATTTAAAAGATTCTTAGGAATTTAGAGATAGCTGTCATTAACAGCTGGGAGTTCTTTGTCAAAGGAACTCGTGACTCTCCGTCAGTAGCAATTTGACAAATTACTTTATTGTCTAGGTCTTACTTCACACACAGGTAACATGGGCTAGGTATCAGCTGACTGCTTTTCTTTGCAACAAAATTATTATGAAGTTCAAATATCAGTTTCTGTCTAGTAAAATGAGAAGATGTAACTAATGTATTAGTCAAGACCTTCATAGAGAATGTGATAGATAAACAAGAGTTTTTAAGTGGCTTTATACAAGACATGTTTTATCTTGCTGGAGTGACCATAATTCAAACTAAGACAGCTTTGCCAATGACCGGGGCATTATTAATGAGCCTGTGAAGGTGAGTGCAAAGACTTCCCTGTATCTTGCTCACAAAATAATCTCATGTCTACATTATTAGTCAGGTGTGTCTTTTCCCCACAATAAAACAGACTCCAGTATCTTCTGGATTCTGGCACATGCAGATCACAGTACCATTCTAAAAGCAGAGATTATACTTACAAACTATGTTTAAGAGAGTGTAAGAAAGAGGGTGAGAGGCAGCCCTAATGTGTAGAATTTCCTGATTTCTCGAAACATCCTCACTATGGTCAAGTTCCAACTACCAACAGCTCAACACCTGGCTCGTATTACTGCATGTTTACTAACTGGCTCTTGTAAGCTAGTAAGATCCAGCTCTAGCACATCGTGGACAGGCGTCTTCTCCATTCCAGTGAGCTTAATAAGAATAAAGCATAGACCATGAGATGTAGGAGATATTTTTACTGCCTGGGCCTTGAAATATGACAAATGCATAATGTTCACTTATAATCCCCTGTTTAGTATTTAGTCACATGTGAAGACAGTAAGAGATTCTGGGCCATGTAGTCTGACTATGTACCCAGAAAAACATGGAGCCGGGTTAAACAGTTCAATTTTCCTCTGACACACCTGGATAATTTCTAATATTGCTTTTATTATGGTCCCCCAAAGTCTTTATGCTAAGGGCTTTGTCACCAGCCCATGGAGCTATTTGGAGGCAGGATTTTAGGAGGTAGAAAATAGTTGGAGGAAGTCAAGGCAGTGGGGGCAGCCTATCTTTGAGCGGCTCAAGTCCTCAGTCCCAAGCCCCAGTCTCCTTCACAGGTCCCTAAAGTGGGTCTGGGAACACTGCACACTCCTTCCTTGCTGCCTTACAATGGGCAGCTTCGCTCTGCCCTGGGCCTTTTGCCAACAGCACCGCCCACTGCGCACTCAGGGGCATCGGGGCCAAGCAGCCATGAACTGCAGCCTCTGTAACCGTGAGCCAGAGCAAACTTTGCTTCCTTAAAAGCTGATTTTTCTCAGGTGTTTTGTCACAACAACGGAAAGTCACTACACAGTTTCTCATTATAAAACACTATGAAATATAATTAGGAGTCTTCAGTTATCTGTTCCCTCATAGTATAAACAATCATATATAGTTGGACAAAAAACCTAAGTGATCATAGGGAATTTAAAATATAGAATGTAGACTATGTTGCTGTATAGCTATTTTAAAATAGTTTTCTTTAACTGTGTCTTTATGGAATAATTCTGTAAATGTATAACTCACAAAACAACTATTTAATCATTTCTGTTAAGTATACAATGCTGTCTTCCAATTCAGAAGTAATGAACAATTAAACTATACTTCTGTATTTTGATATTTATTCATGTGTTGAATTTTCTACTTGAGTCATTTAGATGGAAGCATTCCCCTGACCTAGCTGAAGGGAAAATAAAAGTACAGTGTATCTTCACTAACACAGCAGTGTCGAGCAGTAAGGTGCAATAAAGCCACTTCTCCTTCTGGTGAAATTTCCATGTATATTTGTTTCAAAAATAACTTGTTAATTTTACAGTTGGATCTCCACTGATTTTGTCATAAGATATATGAGAATGTGCATAATAAATCACATAAAAATCTTATTTTGCTTAACTTAAATTTCAATCAATATTGATCATGAGATTATTGGAAAGTACTTTCAGTGAGGAAATATTGAATTGATGGGAATAAGGCAATTTAATATGAAATCTAAGCATAATAGCACCATTACATTTCCTACTGAACTCGTTTTCAGGAACTACTGAACTCATTTTTCCCCATTTATAATGAAATTTATCTTACATTTTTTCTGATAGCTGGCTGATTTGGTAAATAATGTTATGATATTAAAATATTAGACATTTTCAGATTGTAGTTTTCTCTGAATTTTGTCGGTTGCATAGCTCCTCTAATATGTGAGCACAAATTTCCACAAAGCTGTTTACTTCTTTACTGCTCTCTTAAATGTGGTGTGAAAACGGATTTTCATTAACAGAGAATAGTGGCAGTAACCATGAGACAGTGCAGGATGTCGGGGTTTGAATTCTTCCGCCACGAGGTAACCACGTGGTTTGGTGCGATCATGTTTACCTGTCTGTGCCTCAGTTTCTTTTCTGTGAAATGCAGGCTGTGCAACTTTAGTCTATGCTTCCAGGTTGGTTATGAGGGTTAAATGAGTCAGTGTAAATGAGTCAGTAAAATTTTTTTGTGTGTGGCAGTGGGGATTGAATCCAGAGTTTTTCCACTGGGCTTTATTTCCAGCCCTTTTAAAACTTTTCTTATTTTTTAAGTTCTGAGACAGAGTCTTGTTAAATTGCTAAGTTGTTCAGGCTTGACAAATTTGTGATCCTCCTGCCTCAGCCTCCCAGAGTACTAGGATCACAGGTGTGCACTTCCATGCCCATTTAAAAAATTCTTTACAATATGGTAACACATAGTGTCTTTAAACATTATTATTATAAAAGTATCTATTAGTGCTAGGTGGAAAGTTTATGTATATTTTATATTTTATGTCTTTTCATTATTTTTCCTAAATAAATATTGTTCACTCAAAAGCAAAAGCTAAAGTAAAAACAAACTTATTTTTTCATCCTTCATACTTACTGTCTCTTCACGTAAAGCATCAAGATGACTTTAATCTCAAAAGAGCTAGAAACCACATTTAATCTAAATTTCTGATATTAAAAATTAATAATTGCAAAATTAATTCCTTGTTTTAATTAAATATGATAATGAGCCTTCTTTTCATACCTTCAGCTAAGTTACATGAACGTGGTTTCTTCTGCATCTCTTTGTATTTCTTCTATTCAAAAATTTCCTTTGAAATTTTGGAATATTAAGTCACTTTTAAATAAGTCACTTTTAAGAATGTTAAGTCACTTTCAAAAAGAAAGTCACTTTTAAAAAGAAAGGCATTTTAAGTTATCATAAAGCAAATATTCAGTTGAATATTTGTTGGGTTTAGTTTTTCATTAGGTAGAAAGAGCATTGAAGTTTCAATGTTGCTATGACCCGTCACTTTCTAGCAACTAAAGCTCCTGGGAATCTCAGCTGTAAAAAGGCTCTAACAATGCGGAAGCTTAAAAGAGATGCATGTACAAAGGTTTCTGTTTTCTATTTATAGGAGAAATCTAGTGTTGAGTGGACATAAAACCTTTTTCCTGCTTCCTGTACTCCTCTTCCTCAAATGTGAATTCCATTGTCCTGTAGCATATCATAAGAGCCTGAATTTCTGTCTTCATGCTGGGATCTATATGTGTGTTATTTTTCTCCTGCCTCAGCCTCCCAGAGTGCTAATAAAGTGATAGCTAAATAATAGTTCATGCTCCTATAGATCTATTATTCACATTAGCATTAATGTTAGGGTAGTTGCCTGAATAACATTGTCACTGACCACTTCCATAATTAAGTGTCATGACTGGAAGACCTTAATGGTCAGGGCAGTGTCTTCCACTCATTAGCTTTGTAGATGTAGTTCTCTCTTTAGATATTCCTAACAAATTGGGATGTTATCATAGATAGGTGTGTTCACCTCTTTTCATAAAAATCAATCATGAAATTTGAGAACATCTGTGTATTAATTTCTAATCTGAAGAACTAACCACGATGAACTAGAGTGCGTCCGGTTAAATGAGGGACCAGGAAGTCAACTCTACAGCAGTGGCTACAAGGTGAAGCAGACACAACGCAACAGCAGTAGTAGGATCAGAGACAGGAGGACAGCATGAGGATAGAGTCCTTGCTTTCCAAAGTGTCTTTAAGATCAAACAGCACATGACAAAATCGTGGAAATTATAGAATGGCATGTGGATGAGACAGGATAATGCTACTGCTGTGTGCCATAGATTACGAAGTATGGTCGATCTGGAGACGATCTGGAGAGGGATTTGTTTGAGAATCAGTTATTGTTTGACCTAAAAGCATGTGCACCTACCTAGACTGCTTGGCACTGAATCCTGTAGCCACCACTTCCTTGCCAGATGATTTGTGCAAGTTATTTCATAGTCCTGTGGCTCCAGGTTAGCCACCTCCAAATATAGCACCCACTTCACAAGCATCATAATGAGGATTAAGTGAATTTATGTATGTAAGACAATTTAAAAATTTCTTGTTGCACTACAATTCATCTATGATGTTGGTTATTATTTTTATGTAGTCAAATTCCAAATTATTAAAATTAGAAAATTTAAAATCTTTATCACTTAATAATTTCTAATTTTATTAATAAAGATATTAAAACTTTTGCAACTGCATTTATTGCAGACATTTTCTACAATTGGTGGTTTGCCTTTTAATTTAAAACTTTATAGAGAAAAAATTTTTGTTCTCAAAAGAATTGATTTTTTTAAAAAAAGGAAATCTTGCTATCATGCCACTGTGATTTCATCTTTTTGTATTTACTATCATTCACATGAATATATTTTTACATAGTTGTAAACATTCCATCCATATTAGTTTATATTTTGCTTATTACCTCATAGAAATTTCTTTTAGTTTACATAATCACAACTTGTACTGATTGCAACATATTGACTCCTGTTTATGCTGGATCTAAATTGATTTCTCTCTTTGATTTGTCAAAAGCATGGTTGAATTTGGACATAGTTCTAACAATTATGCAAAAATACTCTTTTTAGAACTAAATTTTTGTTACTATTTGCACTATCAATTAACCATTGCTATATTTTTATGATTTTGTACCATAACTTTTTATTGCTATAATTCATGCTACAATAAGCCCATTCCACTTTTTCTTTCTTTCTTTTTTTATAACAACAGTTAAGGCTTTTTATTTTTCATTAAGCTTTTTTCTTTCTTAGTATCACAAGGGAATGATGGGAAAACAAGAACAAAAATATGAGTCTTTGCAAATGTTCAACAGAGCAGAGACTTTAAGGCAAATGGAGGCAAAGGTGAGGCTGAACAGAAACCTCCGGGGATCACCTCTCACCTGACTGGCTGGGCGGGGAAGTGAGATGGTGAAAAGGCCACACTATGGCAAGTTATCTCGGCCACTTCCTCCCCACCACTGAGGTGCACACAAGCTGAACAGACCACTCCATTGCATTTTCCAGTGCTTCCCTTGCATCTGACCAGGATGGAGGACTTAAAGAAGCAGCACCAGGTGTGGTGGAGCCTTTGGAAAAGGAACTTCAAAAGCTCTGTGTTGCCACCAGGGGAAGGGTGCCTTGAACTTGGGATTCTTCTGCCTCAGCCTCAGGACTAACTGGGATTATGTGAACAATCTACCATGTCCAAAATAATGTCATTTTAAGAACTACTAGCCTGTATTAACAGCCAATTTATTTATAGATTCTAAATTTGTTTGTGGTTCCAATAAGATGACCTGAGACCTCTGTACCATTGTTCAATCCCCTAGTAGAATAGTTTGACTAACCACACTTTGTAATAGGATTTTTGATTTTCAATAACATATATGTGATAAGCATACTTACTGCTTGGAAAACAACTTTCCAAGTTAATTAAGGAGAATCCCTTTTTAAAGAATTCATGGGAGAAATTTTCTCCTACCTTAATATAGGGAATTGTTTCGGCCTTCTCTTGCCCATTGAGAGGTCCTGGCTGTTATAATTGTCTTCCCTTTTAGTTTTGACCTCTGGTAAAATCAGAGTTAGATTTGTAACTCAACTCCTGCATTTACACACAATACCTCTTGTAGTAAATTTAACTGCATTTTCCTTGACTACTCTACCTTCATGTTCACTTCTCTTAATTTCTTTCTTAATTTTTTCTGCACCGTGATATTTGCAAGTTATTGACTAAGCTAAGCTTCCAATAGTGAATTACTATTTTAAAGTACATGAATATTCTCTTATCCCAGTGCAGCCTTTGATTTGTTGGAAAATTCTCCACGTGGTCTCAAGGTCATTTTATTTTGTGTTGTTCAAGAATTGACTGTTTTCATTGTAAGACTCATCCTTGATTTTATTTATTTACTTATTTTAAAGAGAAAAAACAATAAAAGCAATGATACAAAATTTCAAAACGAGATAGAGTAACAATGGTTAATATACTGTTATCTTTAAAGTAGTATCTCATTGCAAGATACAGGCATGAAAAATTGATTGAACAATGTAAGCACAAAACTTTCTTTTCAATAAACTAACAGAAATTAGCATACCCAATATATCCACTATGTACATATGATTGTTGCTGGAACAGAAAAAGAAGAGATGATTGTTATCCATAGTTGCCTTCTGTATGACAGTATGAGGGAACATCTTCCTTCTATCTTGTCGTAACATAGGAACCATTGATCAACCTCTCCATTTCTCCCTTCTTTCCCACTCTCCTCAACCTCTGGCAACCATGACTCTTCTTTCAACTTTCGTGAGGTTAACGCTTTAATATTTCAATTATGGTTGTGATCATTCAGTTCTTGTCTTTCTTGCCTGGGCTTATTTTACTTAATATAATGATTTCTAGTTGCACTGTCAAAAATTGTGGGATTTTGTACTTTTTATGGTTAAATAATATTCTCTTGTGTTCAGATACCACATTTTAAAAATCCATTCACTAGCTGATTAATAAAATGATCATTCCCATTTCTTGACTATTTTGACCATTGATGCAATAAACATCAGGATGCGGACATTCCTTCGACATGCTAATTGCATTTCCTTTGAATAAATACCCAGCAGTCAAATTGCTGGACCATATGGTAGTGCTATTTTAATGTTTCGAGCAACCTCTATACATTTTTCCATAACTGCTATAGCTAATTTACGTTCTCACTTATACTGATCAAGGGATCCTTTTTCTCCATATCCTCTCCAGCAATTACTATCTCTTGTCCTTTTGATAATAGGCATTCTTAGTAAGGTACCATCTACTTCAGTGTAGTTTTGATTTTTATTTACTTAATGACTGGTGATGTTGAGCATTTTTTCATACACTTGTTGGCCATTTGCATGTCTTCTTTTGAGAGATATCTATTTAGTTCTATTGCTCATTTTTATTCATGCTCTCTGTTTGCTATTGAGTTGTTCAGGTTTCTTATATGTCAGATATACAGTTTGTGAACATTTTCTGTCATTCTGCATGTTGTCACATCACTCTGTTAATTCTTTGCTCTGTAGAGCTTTTCAGTTTGATGTAATCTCTTTTCCCTATTTTTGCTTCTGTTTCCTGTGCATTTAAGGTCTTGTTAAAAACATTTTGTCATTCTAATCTCCTGAACCAGTTATTCTGTATTTTCTTATAGAGAATTTATAGATCCCGAATTTACATTTATGTCTTTAAATGATTTTATTTCTATAACTCTTCAGACATAGGGTTCTAGCTTTATGCTTCTGGCTATGGATACTATGCTTTCCCATCATTTCTTGAAAAGTCTCTCCTTTCTCCAATGTGTGTCCTTAGCACTTTTGTAAAAACTTGATGAGCTATTGATGTGTGGGTTTGCTTCTGGACTCTGTTCTCTTCTTTGTCTCATGTATCTGTTCTTACGCCAATACCATGTAGTTTCGATTACTACAGCTTTATAGCATTTTAAAGTTTACTGTCTTAGTGTATTACTAAATAGTGCAAACACAAAGATAAAAAGATAAAGCATTGTGCAAAAGGTGGAAAATCAACGATGAGCATAAAAAGGGAAAAGAAGATACATATAAAGTGTGTATACTAGTTCTTGATCTGTACTGATATATTCATAAATATTAGTAGTTAATACAATATTTTCTAGCTAACTGCCTTCCTAGTATGTTTAGCTTGCATTTGATAAAACTGATCAACGGTTATGTTTACAGCAATTTTCTCAGCAATATAGAATTTATTTTCCTTTATTAATTGGGTCACTGATCTCTTAGAAGACCTTATTAGGTAAATGGTACTCCTACTGGCCAGCTGCATTTGTTAACAATCTTTGTATGTGTATTCTGTAATTGTGAAATGGACAGCATGCATGGCAAAATGAATATACATGCATAAATACAATGAAGAGATATACTCACTAACCCAAACAAGTGTTTAAATGCAAGAGCTTCGTAGGCCTTTATGACACATAATGCATGAAATCAAATCGGCACAGTGTTCCTTTTCAACAAATAATTAGATTTTAACTGTAAAAGGCAGAAATTACTGCAAGACCTTTTAATTACTGAGCGAGCCTCTCGTTCATACTGAGGCTATGGCAGTGTTAACTGTGGAGTGAGCCACCTTGTTTGCTGTGAGGATTACTTCCGCACTCACGTTGTTCCACATGGTAAATTAACTCAGAAAGAGGCCGGCTTTTAATATGTGCAGCTAACCTAACAGTCCACAGACTGAAAAAAAGGTAGTTTAATTATCCTAGTAACAGACTGAACAATAAAGATGTGTCAGCATTGTTTGAAATTATGTACTCCACTGTTTGTGAAATCCGTTCTGTTTTCTTTGTAAGAAAGAAAAGAAAGGGGGGAAATCCACTTGTGATTCATTCCAGCTGTAGAATATAAATGTGTCTGCAGCTCACTATACTTTAGCTTTTAATTGCCTATTTGACAGTAAACCTATTTCCATAATGCAGAAGCTGTATTTCATGTTTTATTTGAAGTATGAGCTTCTAGTCCAGCATAACAACATTTAGCTGTTTTTGTTTATATGGTTTATTTTGTGTCACAGCATTGCTTATCTCTTAATAAAAATTTCCATTCAAGAAGAGTTTTGACATCCTTACAGACTTATGAAATGTTTGCTTTTTTTGTCCAACATTTCTCAAAAAAGATCCAGTGTAAGAAATAAGAATTTTATATATATATATATACATATATATATGTATATATATATATATATATATATATTTTACAAAAGAATAAAAGCTAGTGTGGATGCGTACTTCCCTACATGCTCCCCTCCCACCAAAAAACAAAAAAAACAAGCAACTAGTAATGCCTTGGGCTAAAGGTCTATTCCTTTTGTTTTAAAAAATAATTAAAAGATAAAAATGATGATGAAAACAGCACTTTTCCAAATGTGAAGGGGACCAAGAGATGGAGGGAATGGGGAAGGAGAGAAGAGTTAGGAATATTAAAAACAAGAATTAAGATGTACTGTGTACATGTACCAACTCCCCATGCTAAATGTAACTATTATTTACTTCAAATGTACAGATAAAAAATAATGTATTATTATGTAAAGTATGTTAAATACAAGTTGCAGCTTAAATTTTTAGTTAAAATTGTACAACCAGAGCTTTGATTTGTCTTCCTAGGTATCGTGTGATTAAACAGAGGTACTTTGGAGTCAACACAGTTAAGACAGAGAGGCTTAAAAAAAAAAAAGCACTTTGGGCCGGGGATTTAGCTCAGTGGCATAAGCACCTGCCTGGCAAGTGCGAGGTCGTGAGTTCGATCCCCAGTACCGCAAAAAAAAAAAAAAAAAAAAAAAAAAAAAGAGAGAGGCTTACATTGTTTCATTTGAAGCCCTCATTACTTCAAGAATAGTTCTCTGTTTATGATTTAAATATGTTACATTGATAGAAAAAAATTTACTTAAGAACAAAACCCACTGTTATCCAACCATGTTAATTGTACAGATAAGAAAATTAGAATTTGAAAAGAAAACCAAAGTCTTGTCTACTTACCTACATCATGACCAGCTAAGGGAACCTGCATGTATAGACATCTGTGTTCACTTCCGCTTTGGAAACTTGCATCCAATCTAGCTTGGTTACCTAAGACTGACGTGTGTTTTATTATTGACAAGAGGTCATGTTCTATAGGAGATGGTGATAGGTCCTCTATAAGTTTTTCTTGAATTATGTGGATTTTTCATCAGTGAGTTATAGTTTTTGATAAATATACATGCCTACACAACTGACAGCCACTTCACTGTGCAGAATATTCTTATCAAGTCATCCTGGTACACTCCTTCCCCTTGGCACCTATATGGGAAATATTCACTTCTGGTCTTCTTTACTATAGTTTTATGTTTCATAGAACTTCATTAAAACACAGGATATAGTATGTACTCTTTTGTGGCTGGCTTCTTTTGCTTAACATAATAATTTTGAAATTCTTACATATTGTAGCATGTTAATAATTTCATTTTGGTAGAGTTTTATATTATTTGATTGTTTAAATATACTGGGCCTTATCTATTCTTTGATGACATATATTGGAATTTTCCCAGTTATTTATTTGTATGATGAACATATTCTCATTTATCTTGGAACAATATTTACAAATGGAATTGTTGAATTATAAATAAAGGTATATGATTGACTTTGTAGAGAACTGTCAAACATCATTTTAGACTGGGCATAGCATTTATACTACCACTGAATACACCAGGTATTTTGTATTCTTCCAATATTATCCACCTTTCCAGTTATTTTGTGGCTATCTAACATCTTATTAAAATTTCAATTTGCATTTTCCTTGTGACAAATGATGTAGAAAATTTTCCATATGTTTATTGCCTCATATTATTTTTCTTTTTAAAAAATGTCATTCAAGACTTAGAACCATTTTAAAATTTTATCTCTTTCCTTATATTATTGATTCATAGGTGCTCACTCTATATTCTTATGAGTTTATTTCAAATCTATTTTAATACACATGTTTTAAGAATATTTTCTCCAAATCTATGATTTGACTTTATCAGTGGCAGCTTATGGTGAGATGTCCTTAATTCTGGTAGAACTCAATAAACCCCTGCTTTCTTTTTTTTTTTTTTTTTTTTTTTTTTTGTATCGGGGTTTGAACTCATGACCTCATGCTTGCCAGGCAGGCACTTATGCCACTGAGCTAAATCTGTGGCCCTCCTTCTTTCTTCCTTTCATTTTTTTAACTTTGGTGCTCAGAACATTTTTGCATAATTCAGAACATAAAGTTATTCTTTTACAATTCTCTTCAGAAGTTTTTTTTGTTTTTTTGTTTGTTTGTTTTGTTTTGTTTTGTTTGTACCAGAGATTGAACTCATGACCTTGCACTTGCCAGGCAGGCACTTATGCTGCTGAGCTAAATCCCTGTCCCTCTCCAGAAGTTTTAATGTAGGTTTACATCTATGAATCATCTCAAATAAATTACTGTTCATAATACAAGACCAACTTGAGGCTCACCTTCTTCCTCCAAATCTTCACTAGCATTCTTTGTTGAAATGGGTTTGCTTCCCCGTCAAAGTGCATTCAGATTATGGTTTGAAATCAGTTGATTATATTTGCTTTAATCCATTTCTAGACATATGTTTTAATCTATTTACAGAGTAGCTATTTTGTTGCATTGCTGTTATGACTTGTGTTTAGGTGTACCCACAAATCTTCATGCAGTCATAGGTAGGGTGTTTTCCAGAGTATCTGGATCTAGAGTGTGATTGATTGATGGTGGAATGCTGGAATTAAGAGTGTGTGATTAGTAAATCAGTTCACTGATTGGTTTGGCGCCACCCTAATCCTAGTAGCCTAAATAGAACACAAATGGTGCAGAAAGACTTTGTTAAGACCCCTTGTTGCTTTTGCTGTCTTCTGTCTACCATGAACTGTTCCTTGTGAAACTGCCCTGCCTTGAAGTCAGCTGATTATAGGCTTAAACCTCTATAAACTGTGAGCTAAATAAACCTGTCCTCCCTTAACTTGTGGGTGTTGGGTATTTTTGTCTTAGCAACAAGAAAACTAAGATGATTGGTATGTATATGAACTTTTTAGACCAAATACCACAGTATCTCCACTGTCTCTACAGTCTCCAGTAAGGAGACTATCCAAGATTTAGTGTAAGGACTACAAAGATGTGCTTATCATCTTCAAGATATTGAGGCAATTCTAGGTCTCCTTTCCATATGTATTTTACCTTAAATATACAAATTTCTATAAAAGGTTATTTTAATTGGATTGTATTAAATCACTAAATCAATTGGGGAAGCAATGAATATTAGTAATATTGAAAATTGTAAATTAACAAAAGCATTGCTCCATTATTTACATTTTATAAAAAAAGTCTTATATGTCATTTGTTGTTTTTTAAGGAAAAGAACTTGAACTTATGTGAAATTTTTCCTAAGCCTCACATGGTTTAGGATACTAATATAAATGATATTTTTAATTTATAATTAGCTGTTGCTAGGAATAGTAATATAATCAGTTTTTGTATGTTGACTTTGTATCCTATGATCTTATAAATTCTAGGAGTTTTTAAATAGACATTAGCAATTTCTACATCATTAAGCAATAGTTGAAGACAGCCAGAGTAGATGTCATATGATTAAGTAAGTTATAATTTGCCAATTGAATTACCTTGAAAATAATTTCTACTAGAGGTCATAGGAAACAAACATCATTAAATGAACATAAGATACTCATTAATTAGAAAGTTGCTACAGATCAAAGCATATTTGATGATTGTTTAAATCATATTGTCTCTAAACAAAGTCACTTTTTCTTTTTATTTACTTGTATAAAATTCCTTTGTTAATTTTCCTTGCTTTGTTGTAGTTTCTGAAACTATCAGTACAATGTTAAAAAGACATTGTAAGAACACATCTTTGTCTTATTCCTAATTTAAGGAGAAGAACATTGATAATTTTTAATATTATGTAAGATGTTAAGGAATTTTCATAGATACTGCTTTTTAGGTTTTTAATGCTTTTATTTCTAGTATTCTGAAAATGTTTATATTTTAGATAGATTTACTTTTTATGAAATGCTTTTTCTGCATCATTCTTTTTCTTTTTATTCTGTAAGTATACTAATTACACTGATGAATTTTCAAGTCTTCAAATAAGCTTTTAAATTTGAGATAAATCCAAGGTTAGTATTTATATATTATCTTTTGAAACATATGTTGTTTGATTGTTTTAAGGTATTTGCACTTACATTTTGGAAAAATATTTGTTTGCAATTTTATTTTTGTCTAATACCTTATTCTAGTTTATAGTAGCTTTGTAAGGTAGCATTCCTTCTTGTTACACTTTATTCATCAGTATTATCTGTATTATTTACATAAATCTTAATTATTAATTACTTTTATTGTTGTTTAATTGTCTGAATCATTTTCTGAGCTTTCCATGTGTAAGTTTCTTCATGGTAAGATCCTGTAGTTATGGTTGATAGTCTCTACACTTCCTGACACATTACCATGGCATCTGAGACAATAACATTTTTACCAGTTCAATTTCTGTCAAAAGGCTGAGAGTAAATACCCATCATTTATGTTTGATTGGTTTTCTTAAGTATCAAAAAATTCCTTTAGTTTTAGTATTATTAAATTTGCTAATATTGAAGACTCTATTCTTCATTTAGTATAGTTTTATCATATTCCTTTCTCATCACACAATAAAACCTTAATGCATCACCTGTTTCTTAGCTTCTACAAGTGTATAATCCCTGAACTTAGATTTTTGCCATCTGTTTTTCTCATCTATTTACTTCTAAAACTAAGAACCACCTATATATATATAAATCAACACTTTTGCTACTTTTTATATTATTTGTAGAAAATTATGTTTGAGATACTTGTCATAAAATGCTAGACCATGAGGGACTATTAACAATGAAACTCAAGGAAATACAGACTCTAAAAAGTAAACACAAACCTTAAAATTATGAATTCACATATATTTAAGAGACAAAAGTGGTAAGAGAAAAAACTGCATTCTCTTGCTTGGAGTAATTTAGAAATTATTTTGTGGTCCAATTCTGGCCAGTGGGATCTTAGACATATTGGCAAAAATTTGGGAATCACTTTTACATATAAGGGATAGCTTTGGAGACCATGTTCTTCTATTCTGAAGTATATAAATCCTCCTTCATAGCTATAAGAATATGTACGATACCCTCATAGAGCTATCAGACTATATATGGTCTCCTCATATAGACCATAGAATATATAGGCCACATTAGATAAATAGATCATATAGATTATATGCCTTATCTATGGTTTCCTCACTGACCATAAGGAAAGCGGTCTATGGTTAGCAGTGGGGAGTAACAAGAGCATAGATGCTTAATGTGACTCAGTTTCTGAAGCAACTAATCTAGAACACAGCTTTCTTTGTGTTTTATTATGTGAGTTAATTAATTGCATTATTATTTAAGCCAGACCTTTCTTAATTGCAGCTGAAAATATTGCCAAGATTCTGATCTCATAATTCAGAAAACGTGTTGACGCCAGTGTTTTATGTGTGTTGCTGTCTCTATGGGTCTCTTAGATAATTTAACTTTTTGAAGAAATGGAAAAACAGAGGGAAAGCACCTGAAAATGTACATGACATAGGGACAGACATTAGAAAAATCACGGAAGATATTTGGAGACTTTAGTAACTGTGGTTCAATTATTGTGTTTAGGGAGGAAATAAGACTGAAAAAGATCAAGGAGAAGGCTGTTTCACAGGAAGTAAGTAGATAATAGTGACTCATTTTAACATGGATATAAGTTACAGATTAATTACTATCAGTGCAAACTTGAGAGCTCTGTTTCCATGGTTTACAAAATTTCCTATGTGGCCAAAGCCAACAGGAAAAATATTAATTACTAAATGCTTGTGGTATTATATCAATAATTTCTACCTACCTAAACAGAACATATAGAGCTGAGCACAATTTAAAGTTATCAATAATAGCTACTTTGTTCTTATTTTTATCTTTACTGTTTCCCAGAGTGTCATGCATTGCTTAGTATTGTTGAGTTTCTAGGAGCAATAAATCAAGAGCTTAGAATGTTTGCTGACAAGAAAAGATTTGTATTAACCTTCCTACAGTAAATATTTAGATACACTATGTAATTGACTTATTCAGTCAACCTCAAGAATATTCATAGTTTCTTTTAACAGGATCTGGTACAATTTTGAAGAATCCAGAGAATCTTCCACCTACTTCGTGTCCACCTCATCTAATCCACAGAGTCTAATGTTTTCAGTCTGGTACAATGTTGGGGTTATGCAAGCAAAGGGAAAATAAAGGGTTGCACACATCAAGGATCAGCAAAATGGCTGCTGCCTGGCCAGCCTACACAAGTAGCTTTTATTGAGATAAAGAACAAAGAAACTCAAATTGCACATGCTTAGATTATATAACTTTTTGCTTCTTGTGCTTACAGGACCTCATGTTTTTACTTTGGGGTGGGGGTGATGTTTTAAGGCCTGAACTTTTTCCCATAACATTGTGGACCACATGTGTTTGGGACAAAATGGAGTCAGTGTGGCCTCTCTACAGTACAACCGAATTACTCAAGTATGACATACATAACCATACTCATGGTTACACCAAGTGGCTATTTCAATGATAAAGTTTGGACAGGACTTTTCAGTGATTGTTTCTATTGCTGTTTTTTCCTTTGGCCATAGAATTACTTATTTTGGAAAGAAAGAAAAAGAGAGAGAGAGGGAGAGAGGAAGAAAAGAAACAGAATGAAAAGAGAATTTGAGGCAATGTTTATTGAGGTTACAAACCTGTATAGTGTGTACCTCCTCTTCTCTTTTTTTTTTTTTTTTGGAACTGGCATGGCACAGACAGATCACGATTTTTTTCAGAATTCTGTAAGTCCAGACATTCTCATTTTGACTCCTTCCCCTGCCCCTCTTATGTGTTATAGTACTGCCCATGGTGGCGTTGTGCACTCTGCTTTCAATTTCACTTGTTATCTGCTCTTTCTGTGGCTGATGGAATTGAATTAATGGAGGAGAGAGAATGGTCCTAGTAGGCACCTTATTCTAATCTTCCTGGTGCTTATCACTGTAGCTGAAAGATAATATGGACAAAGCTTTGGACATTAGATTTTAAGGCAGATGTTGTGTGATGAACTTTCTTCAATATTCAGTTTTTAAAACTGAATTATCATTTTCCAGTTCAAAAATGAGTGGGACAGTAAGGACAACAGAACAACCAAGCACCTAAGATAGAGTCAACATTGACAGTTTAATATGCATAAATGTAGTGTTTATGTTTTCTGGGTCAGAAAAAGAAAAAAAATTAGAGTTCAGAGACAATTTGTCTACAATTTAAAAATACTCCACTGCAAAGGTGACTTCACATCTGTGCCAGTTGTTCTTGGATCATCAGTTATTCTGTACGGTTTTTTTTTTTTTCACTTTTGAAGGAAGAGTTCACTTGCCAAAAAGGAATATTAGATTTAATTAGCAGACATATGGCACAGGTACAAATGGTTAGATATTACAATTTGTGACTAGGATTTTTTTATCATTATTTTGTGCCTCCATGTATTACCATGTTTTAGGCTCCACAGCTGTCAAGCAAATGTAACATCCCTCAGAGAGAATCTGTGGAATATTGAGCAGGGACTAGGGCCTGGCCAGAGATGGGGCTGTGCGGAGCCGATCTTGCTTGTTCACAGACTTCTTCATCTCCACGACTCTGAGGTCCTTAGTGTCAAAATCAGATTAGTAACCTCGACATGCAAAGAATTTCTAGGAGCTCGGAGACCCACGACGGAAGATAATTTACAAATTTCAGATTATAGTTCTGTAATATAGAGTTTATAAAATGCTATTAAAGCAGAAAGAAATCATGATCCTCAAAAATCATTTAATACTTAGTCATAGTTTATGACACAATGAGGTATTCATTCTATTGTTGTATCTCTGAGCAACTAGGACCTGATTTTACTGTTTTTTTTTAATTTTGTGGGTTTTTTTTTTTTAATTTTAAAGAGGGTAAAACAAAACCTAACAAAAGAAGATTAGAAAAAAACAATGTAAGTGACACAGATTTCAAAGTAAGACAACAGGAGATCAACAGTGGCTACTATAATATTTCTTGGTTTCTTCTAAATAGTTGTCTATATCTTCATACACAATGAATTCATACAAAACAAAATAGTGTAGAACTGATCAAAACAGAATAATGAAGGCATTACAGGCCTTCAAAACCAGACAATAGGAAAATCAAAAATGGTTAACTGTAATGTCTCTTGTTCTCTTTAAAATAGCTGTCCATACCTTCACGTATGTTGAAATTAAATAATACACAACAGGACTAAAATCTTTACTTTTAAAAGCTATTCTCCAACAGAAGCTTGGACCAGGGGATGTAAAAATATTTTAGTGCCCTCCAGAAATTCACAGTTTAGAAGTTGAAAACTTGTTTATATAAAGTTGGTAGAATAAAGTACTGAGTCCTCCTTTGTCCAAACCCTGTATTATTATATAAACTATGAAAAATGATACCTACATGGACATAGAAATGAAGACCTAGAGGATGAAGAAAAGGTAAAAGCTCAATTGATGGTAATATAGAAAACAAGATACATTATTGTATGAAGGGTTGGCACATGTGGTGTTGCCCAAAAGGTAGGAAACAGTTTGGATGACACGTGAAACCAGAACAACCTGATAAACCCGTAGAGGGAAGGCTGCTGTAAAAACAGAGATAGGTTGGAAGTAGTGCAGCTGAAATATAATGACAAAAAAAAAAAATTGTCAGTCTTCATTCAGTAATTAGGCCACCCTTCCCTGATTTGTGCTTACTAAAAAATTACAACAATCATTTCTTGACCAAAGCATCAAGTGTTCATATGGTCATTCAAGAATTTACAGGCCTCAGGAAAGTTGGATAGCCTTGCTCTCAGACAGCAGGCAGGAGTTGCGATCCGTAGGAGTTGAGAACTTTGGATGTAAGGACTCCGTCAGAAGCTCTGCACTGAGGCATGAGTGAACCCTGGCATGGTGTAGAGTAGCTCAGTGCTATGTCCTAGGATGGTGCTCACCTCCTAACATGCCTGCGTAGCCAGAGACTCAGTGTTTTGGCCAAAGCCTGGTTTGTTTCCTCGCTGGGTAAGCGCCCGTTCATAAACCCAGACGGCCTGATCACACGGAATAACTCATCCTAATGCGCTAATGCCCTCACAGCCTTTAAAAAGACTTTTGGCTTTTGTTTTAGGACTTTGAGTGAGTTCCGTTTACATTTTAGTTTTCTTCCTCCTGCAATCATTACTGCATAAAACCTGTCTTTAACTTTTAACTAATATCTGGCTTCTGTTTACCACTGACTGTCAAACCCCAGGAGTATCAGTCCACTTCCCTGTAGTATAACACCCCTGCTAGAAATAATTAAACCAGTAGCTAATACAGCCAAGTGGAAAGGTCTTCTCCCATGTAAGGAATCAACAAATATGCAGAGGGTATTAGATTAGAAGTGTTGAATTCTGGAAGCAAATTTCTTCATTTTAAATTTCTGCTTCTTTGTTCTTGTCATCTTTTCTACTTTGGGCAAATCACTTACATTCTCATTACAGAAACAGGGTTTTGGTTCACCTTGTTCCCTGCTGCCTCCTTGATGTTGAGTACAATGTCTGGTGAGTATTAGGCTTTCAATACTGTTTAATGAAAACAGGGTCTCCCTGTGTGTTTTATATGAAGATTAATTGAATCTCAACTAGTTATATACTTAATGCAGTTCCAGGCACACAGAAAACACTTAAAAACATCAATAATCACAGCAAAGAGTAAGCCAGCTAGAAGTTCAAAGTAAACTGAGTTAAATGAGAAACTACTATGTGTATGTTCATGTGTGGAGAATTAGAGAGAGACAGAGAGAGAGAGAGAGAGAGAGAAAGAGAGAGAGGAAGGTTGGAAGGCTAAAAGAATAGAAAATATAGTAATGAAAAAATATAAAATCTGTGAAAACAGCAAAAAGCCACACAGTTAAATTATTATTATAATTCTCACTAAAATGATATCCAAGATTCTATAATAAAATGCATGCTATTCAAATTAATTGTCATCTCTGAAATAGGAAAAAAAAAAGAAACAGACAACCCAACTGTTAGGAAGGAAAAGGAAGATGATATAATTTTGACCTAGAAAATGCAGAGAATTTACAGGAAAACTGTAACAAGAATATAGCAGAATTTAGTATTGTGGTTAATACAAATACACTTTATAAAATAAGTATCTTTACTACACATATTCATCAAAAATAAAGCAGGGTGTAAAACAAAGAAGATTTCATAGTAACAAGAACCCCTGAAAATCCTTGCAGTAACATTATAAGTAAGATCTGTGTGGCTGTAATCATAAAGTTCACTAAATAATGTAATAGGTTTTTAAAAAGACTGCTACATAAACAATAAGATATAATTTATAATTATGTGAAACACCTGTCAAAATCTCAACAGAAAATCTGATTTCATGTGAAAAACCAAATATATAAAAATGGAAAAGTCAAAAAAGAAATAATTATGAAAGTTTATTTTACAGAATGCATAATACTTCACAGACTTACCACACATTTTAATACAATTTTATAATATATAATAACTATATATGCAATGGTCTCATAACACAGGTGATGTCTTTGATGATGTTGAGGTGACTACTAAACACAGAGGTAAGTGCAGCACAACAGAGCCACAAATAGGTCTGCATCACAGGAAAAGTAGACTTGTAATAAAAAAGCTTCCTAACCTGGTAGTGAAAGAATAGCCAATATATTGAATGGCATTTATAAAATTAGTTATTCATTTGAAAAAAATTGTGAAATTATGTCTTTAACTCTCCTCAACAAGAAAAATTTCAAATAACTTGGACTGTTGAACATTATCAAAATATTACTATGATATATAAAAGAATGTCTTATTAATCTTAGATGGAAGAAGGCCCTCTAGAGAAGACACAACCAAAAAAAGAAGGAAGATTAATTTAATTTAATTACATAAAAATTTCAAAATTTAAATCTATGAACAAATATGAAACAAATCAAAACAAAAACACAAAACAAAACAAAAAACAACAAAAACCCCAAGGAGCACAGTGAAACAAAGTAAACAAGGAATGGAATAGAAGATTGTGTTTAGTACAAACTATTCTTGCCTTTATTATTTTTTTTTGTAATGCCATATTGTTGAGTTGACAGAATCATGACAATTCTCACCAACACTCCCAGTTCTTTGAAGGAAAGAGCCAAGGGTGTTTTCCTGGTGTTCTTTGAGAGGTCTGGATCCAGGGGAGGGACTCACATGTATCTGACTGTCTGTGAGGACAGGGTTGCCCCATAACTCCACAGCGCACTGTCTGGAAGCCCCCTAGGTCCTAGGAAAATGACGCGTCCATGACTAGGTGGCCTGTACTCTGCGTTCAAAAAACACTTAAATTTTGCTTAGTTTAACAAAACTAAGCAGTGGCAGGAGGGCTCAAAGGATGGTGAAGTGGTGAGTACATGTGACTTGGAGTGCTCTGTATGCCCCCAGAGAAACTCTCAACCCTTTTACTGTCTCGTTTAATCTTCAACCCAGCATGAAGCTAGAGTCACTTTTGTGTATTTTTACAGAAGAAGGAAACTGAGGTACAGCACAGTTACATAATTTACTGCTAGCACATGGTAGAATCAGCATTTGATGTTACAGTTCTATTTCGAACTCCAGAAGGCACACTGCCTCAGTATCCCCTCACTGCCAATAATGTACCTCAGTTACAAGGCAGAAAAGGAACGTACAGAATTCAATGCCTTGCTGTGGACTGTAGCTCAGACAGAAATCAAAGAGTCACACATTCAGCTCCACAGAACATGACTGTCCACAGCAGGAACACAGCTGACAGGCAGCAACAAGATGAAGAGAGCTGATGTGAAGTCAGTGATTGTGAAAAGAAGGATGGAGGAAGGTAAAAGAAAGACAGTAAGGGAAAAAATAGAAGAAGACTTTCAGGAATAGTTTCAGCTGCAATTAAAAGAAGCTCTAAAATAAAAATGGTATAAGCAACATTTTACATAATTACTCCCTCTCATATCAGAAGAATCTGTAGAGAGATATTCCAATTTTTTAGGGCTTCTACAAGAATAATGAAAGATTCAAATATCCACAGATAGTTGCAGTGCCAAAATGTCCAGCCTGTTTTCAGCCTTGTGTCCATATTTCAAGTGACAGTAAAAGAGTCAGAGAAAATCTCTAAAGGCTTTTTCATGTCAACTGAAGACACTTCTAATCACAGTAAGCTGATAATCCCATAGCATTGAAAGGAGGCTGGAAAAGAAAGTATTAATTCGAGTAGCCACACATCTGAAATGAGTCCGCTATCACTTAGGAGGAGTGGGAGAGTGAATCCTGGGAGGCAGCAATATTCTCTGAATGAGAAGAAAGGAAATAACAGAATAAAACCAATCCAGGAAAAAAAAAGATGATGCAAACACATGCAAGATGTGCCACGGACCACATGGTAAAGCTGAGGAAGTTGATAAAAATACTAATTAGCTAAAGTGTGAATTTTGTTTCACAGTGAAATTACAAAGGGAACTGCAGAACAAAAAAAAATCAAAAATTCAAACTAATGAATACATTAGAAACAACAGAGTAGATAGGATTGAAATAGTATTAATAAAATATATTAAATATTTCAGGTAATCACAAAGGTGCTAGGAAAACCAACAAGCAAATTTAGAGAGAATATGACAGATAAAACAGCTAGTAAAAATCTAATGTGACAATAACTTCTGGCTCTGGCATAGAAAAATCTAGTGAATATGATAATTAATATGATACATTAATATGATACAAGGTTTTCCCATAATGAACAAGTTGAGAGTTTAACTTGGAGAATATTAAGACTAATATAATAAAAAATAAAAAATTATTTTGACATCAATTTATATTCTTGTTACTATGAGTGAATCAGTTTTCTTGGTAGAAGCATTAATGAAACCAAGCAAAGAAGAGTGAAGTTGGTTCCAGATTAATTCACCACAGTATTCAGGGGCAGAGTATCACTGAAAAATATCTAATTAGTTTATTGAAAAAAGAATGTAATTCAGTAAAAGAACAAACTCATTATATGTATAATTCAAATACAAAGTCAGGAGAGAAACATCTTCAAATGTAAATGAATTCAGGAAGCCCTGCATTCTTCTTACAAAAATCAAGAGGAAATTCAATCCACTAATAGATGGGTAAAAGTTTAAAAATCAGGAGTGGAGTAAAGCTCACAGCAAGCACTGATTCTATTTAAACCTTGAATTAAAATGAGAGAGTCCCAGGAAATATAGATATAGAATAGAATCTAAATTTAAGCACTCTGATAATATAAAATCAGTGATCCAACTCATAAAAATTAGAAAGGTACAGCAAAATAAGAATGCCAACTTTATCATCATAGCAAAATATACTCTGAAAGATTTAAATTTGAAACCTGTCAAGAGATTTCATCTTTTAATGTTTTTTTATAATATCTCTTATTAATATAATATTTTGAAAAATACTAGCTATCATGGCAAAAGAAAAGCAAACACATTTAAGAATTTGTTGCTTCACAACATTTTTTCATTATTTTCTTAAAGTATAATAAAGTTTGAATAATTGTGAACATTCTAGCTGTTCTAAACACATCTCTTTATTTGTAAAGGTTGAAACCTAACTGTTAATTTTTTATGAAATGCTGTTTGGGTGAATTCTTTCTTTTTTTGCAAATCCAAGCATCATCTGAATTCATTAATTGTGTGAATCACTTTAATGAAACAATAGCACATTACTTTTGAAAAGAAACAGGTCAGTCAGTGGTGTCATCCCTGAAGAAATGACATTTAAGACATTACCTGAAAGAGGTAACAGAGTGATAGACAAAGACCCCAAGCCAGCAATACACTGAACTTCTTCGAGGGACTTCTGAGAAGTTAGGATGGGTGCAGTAGCTCTAGGTCAGAGCAAGAGAAAGCAAGATCGCGTGATTTATAGGTCCTTGTAGGCCACTGGCCTTTATTCTAAGTGACAGGAGAATCAACTATAAACTTCATGAAAGAATTGCATGGGTTACATTTTGAAGTTTCCTCTGATGTTGTCACAGAAGATCCACCATAGTGAAACAAGCCTGGCAGGAATGAGACAAGAAAAGCGACTACAATAACCCAGGGAAGAAATAGTGTAGCTTGCGCTGTTGGGTTAGAGGTGGAAAAGCAGATAGATGGTGCTATCTGGACATAATCTTAAAGGACTTTAATGTGAAGTACTAATGGATTTAACTATAAACATAAGAGATGGATAAAATAACAGGAGGAATTTGGGTTGGAGGAAGGGAAGAATTGTGCCTCCATCTGCTGAGATGGAGAAGACTGGAGGAGGAATGTGGAAAACAAGAGGTTCAAGAAGCAGCCCAGGTGCAGTCCAGAGCTGGAGCATCAGTGACAGAGGCCAAGGTGAAGTCAAATACCTTGGAGGCTAATGCCAAATGAGTGACCCCTTAAAGGAAACTGGAGAGTGACTTCTCAGACATCAAGTGATCAGAGAACTCCAAGAGGGAGGGAGGGAGCACGTCTGTCAAGTGATTCAGAAAAGTACAGGAAGGTGAGGGATGCGAACTGGAATCTGTATGGAGGTGATGGGTGACTTTACTAAGCACTGTTTGACAGACGAGCAGAAAATAAAACCTATGAATAGTGTAGATTCAAGAGAAAATTAAAGGAAAAAAATTGGAAACAGAGAAATTTTTTATAAGAAGTTTTGCAGAAAGGAAAGAACCCTGTGCTAGTAGGTAGATCAAAGTTTATGGTCACGATCGATTTCTTCATTGGAGAATATTGTGGCATGTGTGTTTGCTGGCTGGAATAACCAATCAGAGAGAGAGAGAGAGAGAGAGAGAGAGAGAGAGAGAGAGAGACAGAGAGAGACAGAGAGAGACAGAGACAGAGAGTCAGTGAGAAACAGATAACTCAGGAGTGAAAAGGAAGGCACTAGTAGGTCCTTACTAGGTAAAGAGATGATATCCAATGCAAGGAAAAAGAGATTCTGTCACAGCATCAATTATTTGCCCTTAGTATACAAGGGAAGGAAAAA
This sequence comes from Dolichotis patagonum, assembly GCA_004027295.1. Taxonomy (NCBI): domain Eukaryota; kingdom Metazoa; phylum Chordata; class Mammalia; order Rodentia; family Caviidae; genus Dolichotis; species Dolichotis patagonum. The sequence continues at coordinate 20,998 of PVJX010008276.1, read as the reverse complement.
TATATGTATAGTACGCATGCAACTGATCGAGAAAAACAAAAATTACTATTATGCAGCATAGATAATTGTCAACCTCTCTAATTATCTAAAAGTAAAAATTAACAAGAGATGTATTCATTCATAAAATGGACTGAAACATAAAATGTTGACAGAACTTTTAAATGACTGGTGAAACTCAAGAAACTGAACCTTTCTTATACTCATGGTATGAGTATAAATTACTAAAATTTCTTTTGGAGGGCAATGTGACAGTATTTCTGAAGATTAAAAATCTTTACACCAACAATATTACTTCTAGAAATCTGTATTAAAGGAGTTTATACCCAAGAGTAAAACAGGGGAAACTGCATGAGTATGTTTATTGGAATAATTGTGAGACTAGGAAAAAATTGGAAAGAATGACAAGAGGACAAGAGGAAGAGTGAGACAGTTTGGCACATTCATAATATGAACAAGGATGCAGCTGTTACCCAGAATGAGGTGCAGGCATAAAAATCTCCAAAGCATAACTGAAAACAACCTAGCTCATGTTAAGATCCCATGTGAAAATGGACCCACATGCATTACTTGTCATGGTTATAATTGCCATCATCATTATCGTGATTAGTAGTAGTAGATGGAAAGCTGTGTTGTGTGGTCACAAGCAGAGTACACTATTAAGGGAGAATACTGGAGTTCTGCAGACAGACAGTTTCAGCCCTGCTCTTTTCTGGGCCATGAGCCTCATGGCTGTCTGCAAGTCATGGGTTTCTTATCAGCAGGGGTATTAGGGTATTTATTTTGGCGAGCAAATGGGAATATATCAAGTTAGCACCCACTACTAGTTATTTTTACTCCTTTCTCTCAATTCCATCATTTTTATACCAGAACAGATCCTCATTTACCTTAGGTACATTTCCTTTTTGAGCCTGCTTGCCTGGCTATCTGAACACTGCCCATGACCACTACAGGGAGATGTGACCAGTGTCTGTGCTTTTTGCGGCTTATAGCACATTCTAAAACAAACAAAGAACCCTCCCAACAATGACCAAGAGGTTTTTCCATCTATGTAACTAAATTTATATTAAAAAGATAAAAACAACAAAAGCCTTGATTTTTCACAAAGGATATTTCTGGGTTGGGGAGGGATATTCAGTTCCAAATAAAGCAACTTTCTCACAAAGGGAAGCATAGGAACTGATGGAAGCTAACGATGCATTGAATTAGAACCTGTGAAAGAATAACGGATTTTAAGCACAGATAGGTTTGAGTTATCTTCAAAATGTTCTTGGCAAGAAAAAGATTTTATTGAAATAAATCAATGATATAGAAAATATGGATTGTAGTCAGAATGGACATATTAAAAAATTCTTGACCCAAATAAGGATATTGACGAAAAATCTATCTATTCAATCATTTGAATAATGTATTTCTATTTTTATGGAATATATATATTTTATGGAATCTATATATTCCATAAAAATAGGATATATATTCTATAAAATACATTATATATATATACCATATATCTATATCTATCTATCATCTATCTATCTATCTATCTATCTATCATCTATCTATCTGGGTTATGATCCAATAGTACCATTTATTTTCTCAAATTGTTCCACTTCAGTTTTTGGGAGCTCTTTCAACTGGCTCCTTTTTCTCCTTGATATACCTCCATAATTATTCTGTTTATTTTCTTTTGCTGTTTGAGCTCCCTAGTTTTTTGTTGTTTTTTTCTTACGATTACAAGGTGGTCCAGGACTATCTTGTGTATCTTTCTCATGTTGGAATCAGTAATTTCTCCAGTGATCCTTGGTTTCTCTTATTGGAGAATGGTACTAGAAACTAAGATCTAGGCACAAGTTTGTTCATTGCTATTGGGTGTCATTGCTCCAGGGCTGTCTCAGCTGACAGAACAATGATACATATTATATGTATATATCATGTAAATAAGCATATACCCTATATATACACACATCTCATATATATGATGTATTTGTGCAGATTGCTCTGTGTGTTATATGGTTAATTTTATGGTTGACTGAGCCAAAGGATGCCCAAACCACTATCTCTGGCTATGTCCATAGGATGTTCCTGGTAGGAGATCACCTTTCCACAAATGTAGAAAGGTATCACTCAATCTGTTGAAAGTCTAAATAGAACAGCAAGGTAAAGGAAAGACAAACACACTGTCTGTCTTTGAGATGAAACATCCACCTTTTCCTGCTCTTCAGCATCGTCCCTGTTGTCTCTCAGGCATTCGGATGTGGACTTGAAGTCCAGCCTGAGTAACACTACCGACTTCCCTAGTTCTGCATCTTGAAGAAGGCTGACTGGGCACTTAGCCTCCAACATTCCAAAAGCCAACTACTGTAATCTCTTTTTCTTATGTATATATCTACAAACACATATTTATAATTATTTCCATATATGATCAAATGAAAATTATACTGTTCTGATGTTTATTAAAAGTGACAAAGAAGAATATACTCAGAAAAACAGTGACTATGTGCTGTAATCAGGGATTGCAAGGAAAACAATTACATGCAGGACACATAATTTATAATATCATTTCATAATGGTCACCCAAGGAGTCAAATACAAAGAAAGTGCAGGAAATCTGTCCACACACTAAAGACCCAGAAATCCAGCTGAGGACCTGGATCCCATGGAGATATCCTGCATGAGTTCAGCTGAAGACCTAGAGCCCATGACAGTGTCTCACATGCGTCCAGCTGGAGGCCTAGAGCCCAGGACAGTGACTCACACAAGCCTATTTCATGGGTCTGAGCGGGGAAGGCCCCAAGTCAGCAGCGGAAGCTCAAAAGTCTGTGCCAGCAGGATGAAGGATCTATGCCAGTAGGTTGAGGGCTCTGCACTGGAGCCAGGAAGCAACACTCAAAATAAGAACAAGGGCTTTTCCTAAAAGGACCACAGCCATTCTCAGCAGCAGCAAGGTCCTGAGCTCCTGCAACAATGAGAACAGCTGAGTTCACATCAGGAAGCCAGAGTGACAAGCTTCTGCTGGAGACTGAACAGCACATCATCTTCCCCTCCTGAGCCAGGAAGCAATGCTCAAAATAAGAACGAGAGCTCCCCTAAAAAGTACCACCACCACCCTCAGTGACAGTGAGGTCCTGAGCTCCTCTGATGAGAACAGCTGAGTTCATATGAGGAAGCCAATGTGAGATTCAGCAGCGCACATCTTCCTCTCCGGAGCCAGGAAGTGATGTTCAGTGTGAGGACCAGAGCTCCCCCGAAGTGAACCACCGCCATTCTCAGCAACAAGAGCTCCTCTGACAATGAGAACAGCCAAGTTCATATCAGAAAAGAATCTCAGCAAACTCCTCCAGGAAAACCCATGGCAACGGGAGAACCAACAGCAGCACACAACATCTTCTTCTCCATTTCTCCTTTTATGGTGGCACCAATCCTCAAGTGGGCCCCCCGCCCCCACTCAACACCACACTGATTCAGTTTAGCTGGTGTTAAGTTGACCACCAGTTTTTAATCCACCACCCTGTGAAACAGTGAAACAAAAATTGTGAGATCAGAATTGATGCTAGCCACTGCTAATGGGAGAACAAAATCTGGGCTGGAAGGACCTGGCAGATATTTGAATATTCAAACAGTGGTGCTTTGACTATAGTGACAGGCAACCCAATGGGTTCAGCCGCTTGATGTGAGTCTGCCAGTGACCCTGCAGGCACTAGTGGAAGGGTGGGCTTCAGAATGAATCCCATTGGCAGTGCTGCTTTAGCACAATGGCAGGGTGCTTGTTTAGCATACTTGAGGTCCAGGGTCTGAGCTCCAGTGCTGAAAAAGAAAGTATAAATACCATTAAAAGGAAGAATAAATGATGTTTTATCAGGGCCCTGCCCTATAGCCACCAATCTCCTGCTTAGTATTGCAATGACAGAATAAAACAGTTACAAATGGGCACCAGTATGATCAAAGCTCAGTAAGAAATAAGACCTCGAGGCTCAGTGTCTTTGGCCACTATTAGGTGCACAGCATGAGTTGGGGCTGTGCTGGTGGGCTGCAGGAAGTGGTGGGGGTGAACTGCTGATGTGATCAAGGCTCAAGAGTTGAGGAGCAACGTACTTTTGGAAAAGCATACGAAAGGAGATGATGCTTAACTAGTAACTGGATAGTCTGCTAACCGCCGCCACTGAACTAGAAGGAATTTGGATGAATTCATTCCTTAGCTGCCATGTTGTCTTGCTTTGAGGCACCGAAATGTCACAGACTATTTTCTAGTTTTAATTCTGACCACTGGTTTAAAGATTAACCTGTGTGTAAGCCAGCCGTGGGTCTTGCCACAAGTCACTTTGGCCTAGGACAGAGTCTTATTTTATTTTTGTGCAGTTTATTGCTATTAATCACTTCTCGCACTGCACTGTGTCAGGCTGATGCTCAGCAGTGCTCCTTGTTGGTGCAGTGGGTAGATGTGTGTTTGTAAGGACTGTGTTAGTTGTTGCTTTTACTCTGAGGTAACAACGCATCACACTAGGTTCTCTTACACGAATGGTTCCTTAGCGTTTACGATGTTTGTTTAGGTTAGTTCATTAATTGTAATGTCCTTGTATCTCCTGCCATTATTCATGTATGGTCTCTACCCACGTCTTCTTTCTTTACCTCCCCTTTCACTCACTCTCGTCTCGCCTACCTTCGCCTTCTTCTATCATACATAAATATTATAATTAAAGTACTTTCTCCATTTCTTTCTTTTAGAGGGTCTACAGCAGCGTATGTGCATATGTAACTGTACATAAATGGTGATATTTGCTTTTGTTTCTATATAGTGTCTTATCAGCTTCTCCTTCATCAACGGGTGCTTTGTGGGTTTTCTTTTGGTTCTGTTAATTTATTAGTTGGATACAATCTCCTTGTATCCTCTCTCAAGTTTCATTTTATATTTCCTTCCTTTTTCTTTCTTTTTCATAACCTCTTAAACATCCTCTTCCTTCCCCCTTTTTTCCTGGCATATATTATCATTGAAATCTATTATTTTCTTTCTCTTCCCTTTTTCCCCCTTAATTTTCTTCTCCTCCTTAAACGATCCTACATTACTGCTATTTATCTTTCTTCATAGGTAAGTGAAAGAGTGGATGGCTTTTTAAACAAGTTTTAATTGTATGTTGATGTATGGTTTGTTCTTTGGGTGTTCATATCCTTAAAAGTTGTTCTCTCCTCTTGGCATAGTGCTAGGGGTTAAAACTAGAACACTGAATTGGTTGAGTGGGTACTTTCACACTGCCACATACCAGAAACCAAGGGCGCATCACAGGGAGAAAGTCACTTACTACTGAAATTTCCACAATACTGATAGAGCTTTCTATCCCAACTGATTGTAAAATTCAATTAAAAAACACAAGAACCTTCAGGAAATGGGTAGACTCCTGACATACTTGAACTACCAAAATTGAGTCAGACCTTCGGAGAAAACTAACGCATGTTCTCCTCAAAGCTCTGCACGTAACTGAAAGGAAGGGGTGCTTCCAGACTCGTTTTGTGAAGACAAACATAACTCTAATAGCAAAACTGTTTAAGGACTCAAGGAAAAAGAGAACTGCAGGTTAATATCATTGATGAGCATAGATACCAAAAATAAAAACATCCTCAGTATGATTCTTACAAACAGGATTCAAAAGAAACTAAACAGATCATACCCCATGACTAAGAGGATTTCACCCTAGAGATGCAAGGATGGTTCAACACATGGAAATCAGCAAATGCCATACATCACAAAAATAGAATCAAACATAAAGATCAAATGATTATCTCAATACATACAGAAACAAAATCCAATACACTTTTCTTTATTTTAAAATGGAAAAAGGATGAAAATGATTATACAGAATTTCAAAACAAAATAATAGATTAACAATGGTTAATATATTGCATATTGTTATCTTTGAATTAGTTTCTCAGATTACAAGATATAGGCATGAAAAACTGATCAAATAATGAAAGCAAAAACCCTTCCAATATATGTTAATGACTGAAATTCTTATGAAATCAGGTATAAAAGGATCTTATCTCAAACTGATATAGTTCATATAAGACAAGCTATGACTCATATCATATTGTATGATTAAAAACTGAACATAAATGTATACCAAAATGAAAAATAAGACTAGGATGTTTATTCTAGTCACTGCTGTTCAATATATTACTTTAAACCAGAGCAATCAGGCAAGATTGCAACATATCTTCACAAAATAATAAATGCCTAGAAATTAATCTAAATAAGGAGGTGAGAGACCTCTATAAGAATTACAAAAGTCTAACGGAAGAAATTGCAGCAGACATGAAAAAATAGACATGCCTTGGTCATAGACTTGCAGGAATATATTGTTAAAACAGCCACATTATAAATAGCAATCTCTAGATTTAATATAATTTATCAAAATGTAATATTCTTTACAGAATTATAAAAACAATTCTACAAAATTCACATAGATTTAGGAAAGACTCAGAATATCCAAAACAATTCTAAAGAAAAAAAAGAAAAACACAAACAAACAAATGAAAACAAGGCTTCATGGTACTGAAATTAAAGTTATACTATAAAGGTATAGTAACAATGGTATTAGCACAAAAACAGACAAGGAGACCAAATGAATAGAACAGAATACATGGAAATAGCCTTGTGAAACTAGAACCATATGATTTTTGACAAAGGAGTAAAAAACATGTTAGAGAAAAGGTATCCTTTTAACAAAAGGTACGAAGGGAAATTGGGTATCTACATGTGAAAAATTGAAACTCGATCCTTATCTCATCAAGTACTAAAATCAAATTAAAACCGATCAAAGATCTCAATACAAAAACAGAAACTTTGAAACTGCTGGAAGATAAGACAGGGAAAATACTCAGAGCCATAAGGACAGGCAAAGACTTCCTGAACAGAACTCCAGTAGCACACGGATCAACAAATGGTATTACACCATTTAAAAATTTTGCATTTAGCTTTTTTGGCTCACAGTCTTTTATTGATGGCTACAGTTATCCTGCTGTTCAATAGAACAGCGGAGCATATGCTTCCTGTCTAAATGTGACATTTTACCATTGACCAACCTACACACTTTTCTTTGCACCGAAGAATGCTCGTGAAATATTCAGGAGAAAATTTAGAGGCATAGTGGTCAGTGCGACTGGTCTCTGATTTATTCATTGACGCTTATCAGAGTGAGGCTCCCAGGCTCCCAGAGATGAGGAGATGAGGACGCTAACTTTTCAGTGACTACATTACCAAACAATCACTCTCAGATTCTCGAGAAGGATGTAGCTGGACTACAGAGGTTTTGTATTTCAGGAGAGTCCAAAAAGAATTTACAGTAATGAAGAATTTTCATTAAATAAATTCTTAAAAAAAAAAAGTCATCATCCTGAGATTAGAAACAACATTGTCTAAAGATTAGTCAAGTTGTTGGGACTATTAAAGCCTTTTTGGCTCAATGGACCTAACTGCACGTTCATATTGATGTATCCAACTGTAATCTTTCCTTCCTTTCTTGCGGTCCCCAGTCCTTTAAGTATTTTTTTCTCAGAACTGAGAAATTCCTCCAGAAAGTTATTAATCTGCGTGTGAATAGATAACTCTCAGAAACATGAGATCCCTTCGGTTTCTGCTGTGTTGTTAAGGTTACAGAGCAGTCACCGTTTGTGTACCTGCCGGAATGGCTTCCTCTTCGTCTCCCTTAGATGTGGACTGGAGACGGCAGGCAGCTCCCCAACCCTGCACTCTTCCTCTTCATGGCTCACCTTTTCTGTTAACAGGGTCTCCTCAGGTGTTACTTTCTCAGAGGGTGTGCAATGGAAATAATTTTTTAACAATATTTTATCACAAATATGTCCTTTAAATCAATATTTTATAATTTGATTCAGAAACGTATCCTATAATGGAAACCATTTTCTCTTAGAATTTTGAATAAAAATGGCTCTTTTGCCTTCTTTCCAATGTTGCTGATTTTTTTATCCTTTTTTAACCTCATATTTCTTAATCAATCAGATATTTTTTTCCTCGTGTGTCTAAAAACTTTGTAATACTCTTTGGAGTAAATATTTATGTAATACTTGTGAACTTCTGGTAGGTTCTATCAATTTGGAAGTAGAAGATCTCAAATTCTATTTTTCTTGAATTAGGTATTTAATTATGTTTCTTTTGCTTTCTCATTTCTCTTCATGAAATAGTTTTCAGTTTTTTTTATCATTTCCATTTTATGTTCTAATTTTTAAAATTTTGAAGCATGTCTTTGGAATTTTCCATAATTTTACTTTACAACACTTCTCTTGAGAAATACATTTAAATGGTCATGCTTTTTTTTTTTTTGCCCCCAAATCTCTTTCCATGCTACTATTTGCTCTTTTCTCACTCGTGTGATTTCTTATCTTTTAGGACCTATTAATGGTAGCTCTTCATCTTCCTGATGGTCCTATTAAGTTACTTTTCCTTTGTTTATATTTTGGTTCCTCCTTTACTTGACAAAAGGTTTCCTATGTTTGGTTGCCTATTGGCTTATTGCACTATAGAGTAAGGCCAGCTGGGTGGGTGCATGTCTGTCATCCCAGATCTCTGAGCCTGTGGCAGGAGGACAATTCTGCCCACCCAGGGAAGCTTACTGAGTCCCTGCTTTAAAATAACAATGCATGGTTGTGGCTGTAGCTTGTGGGAAGGTTCTGGGTGTAACCCCCAGCATCACCCACACGTAAAAGATGAAGGTCCTAAAAAAGTTTATGATAAGCTATTGCCTGATAGCAGATGAGCTGAGTACTTTGGGTGAGCTGGTCAGGCTGCAGGGTTCTGCCTAGGGCATCTTGCATAGTTCATGGGTTCTTTTCTAGGGTTATTTAGATTTTTCAGAAAAACATCTTTCACACTCTGGCTTGAAATTTTAAACATTGTTGACAGAAATATGGATCCAAATTGGGAAGAGAACTGGGAACTACAATACTATTGTAAATTCTCTGTAACTAAATTTCCCTGTTTTCACAGTGGTATAAAAAACTACAAGTGTGCCTGTTGTCTTCTTGTCCAGAAACGCTCTTTTTTGTCTGTATGTGTGCAGCCTGGATGGGTACATAGGAAAGGAAGAAGGAAGTGTCATGAATTCAAAGAACTCCATGTGGTTCGGGGTGGGTACATCCTTTGGTGACACTACCCATGGACATCAGATTCCAGCTTCATTGGGCTTTGAAGGCAGATTTGTACCAATACCCTTCCTGCGAGCTTCCAGGCTAATGTTGTGTCTATAATCCATCTTGTTCCCAGCCTCCAACTTCCTGGATTGAGCAGAGAATCCCTCTGCTCTCCAGTGCCCAGACAGCCAATGCAGACTACCCTGCCTCTGGTCCTGTGAGTCCACATGGTCAATCCCCTTCAGATATATAATCAATTCTATTTCTCTGGAGAACCCTAACCAACACATATAGGTTGTCTTTTTATTTTGAAAATAATGTCTTTTGATGGACAAATATTTTTAATTTTGACAAAGTCCAGTTCATCTTTTCCTGTCATTGCTCATGTTTTGGGGGTCAATCTAAAATCCAGGGCCAACTCTTGTGAATCATGATTGTATTCACAATCTTTTGTGAATACAATCTTTTCTTTGTCTAAGAGATGTGTAGCTTTCGAGCCTATAGATTTTTATCTATTCTGAGTTAATTTCTGTATATAGTGTGAGGTAGGGGCCCATCACATACCATATCTTTGATAACATATTCTTCTGGTCTTTTGTGAGCAGAGATAATGAGTCATTTTCTGCAGTGCAGGCAGATAAAGAAATTGAAAGCACTCCATCTTCTCAGATTTTAACCAGTCCATTTATTTTCAACACTACCTTTTTCTTACTCCCAAACAACTTGACGTGAACTTTTGGGCATCTTCAGTACAAACTGTGCTGCATCTCAGTCTTTCCCAATGCCAGCTACGACTTGACTGTTGGCATCTGTTAAGTGAATTGTCGCTAACTTTCTTCTCTACTATTTCCAAAAACCTTTTCTACCATTTCCTTTTCTGTTATTTTTGTTCTTTTAATTCTATTGCTTAATATTTCTGTTGTTTTTACAGTGGAATTTTGGGAGAGGGAGAAGGCAATTATGGTATCTTCCATCTTTTGGTTTAAAATGCCATTCGTACTTGTTAGTCCAATGTATCTTTTCATCATTATCAGGTAGTTAAATGTTAAAAGTATAAATTCCTCTTAGATAAAAAGAATTAGAAAAAATTGGATTCTTACTCTCAGAATCATCACCATTGTTAGCAACTGAAAACAAAGATTCTCAGGGTATTGAGAATTTCAGGTGATTCAGGGCAGTTTATTCCTCTTCTGAGAATTCTCAAAGGTATTTACCTTGTTACTGTTGGCAGGGGATTCATTCTATTTCCTTTGCCAGTATATTGTGTTTTGTTTACAAGGGAGAGTCTCATCTAATAGCCTGTGCAGGACTTCTTGCAATCACTGAAGAAACTCAACAAAATAAGAATACCTCAGAATTAAATGAGAGAGTCTACTTCACTTACGAGCATCTGCAATTCTTCTTGAAAGAGGACAAGGGTACTCATTTTATTCTGGAAGCCTTGCTATGTTTTATAAATGACTTGTAAATCAAAGGTCAATATACAATCCTACAGATAGTTGCACGCAAATAATTGCGGTGGCAGATAGTGGTTTAAATAAAAATTGACAAAAATTTTATTATTTTCTACTGGCATTAGAAATGTAAAGCTGTGTGTACATGTTTTTGTATTTATATGTTATTTATATGTATATAAATAGGACACATACATATAATAAACTATTTAAAATGTACTTACATACGGCAAAAGGTATAGTCTTTTTGAGATCTTTTTCTTTCTTGTTTTTCTGTATTCTCCCAAATGTTTTACAATTAATATGTATATGTGGATATGTTTATGTGTACATGTTGAGTCAAATCTTCAAAGATGTTTTCCATGGCTTACCACATAAGAAAATATATTACTGACTGTTAACAGGCTCATAATAATTTTTGCTTTGATGAAACACAGGAATCGACAATAATTCAACTAAAATTTATTGAGTATATATTATGTATAAGGCACTGTGCTATGAACTGTGGCAGAGACACACAGAAATAAGACATGATTCTTGCCCTGGGGAAACTAGTCCACGACTGAATTTAATGCATAACTTAATAGAAGTCATAAAGGAGAGGTTCTATGAACTATGGCACTGTATTGCAAATTGCATAGTACATGAAAATCACCTGGGGAAAATTATTAAAGATGTGCATTTCTGATTCATTTCTCAGTGGCCTGTGACTAGGAATCTACATTTTAGTGAAGATATAAATGTATGTTATCCTTTAAAGAACACTGGAATAAATGATAATAAAATGAGCATAATTTAAAAGTTACACATATTTGATATGTTTTCCATGTTTTTGAGTATTACTGAAAATGTAATTGGACTGCGTGTTTAATCACTCTTCAACTTTTTTTTACATGTGAATGGAAACATTTATACCTATGTACATAATGGGAATGTTATAAATAATATAAATAAACTCATGAAAGTGTCTAAGCCCACTTCAGTTATATAGGTTGTGGTGACATACATAGCATCTGATATGTGTTATAATGCTAAACAGCTATTGGAGAAAGCAAAGAAAAGCTGAATCCAGTGTAGAAGAAGAGGAAATTAGAATACCTTCAGGCAGAAAGTGAATTTGAACTTGATCTAGAATATTGGGGGACATTTTGGTAAACTGAGGTAAAGGAGAACTATCCGCTAGGCAGCAAAAGCATTGAGGTGGGAAACTAGGGGTAGTTTGGGGAGCTCTAAGCTGTGGGGAAAACTGCTTCAGAGAATAATGTGATTGTCATGAATGATCAATGTGGAGACCACATTTGTATAAGTACAGTTTTAAGAAGAGAAAAAGCAAAGAAATAAAAAAATTCCAACTAACAAAATTTGAAGTATTTTTAGCTAGTGTTTAGTTTTAAAATAATTTGAGTAAGGAGTGATTGCAACAGGTGGGGTTGTAACATGATGTCTCATTTAGAAGATGGTGGAAGAAACAAAAGCACAGAGGGAGGAAGTCTGGCTCTCAGACTATGGCAGTAATTCAGGTAAGCAGTAATGTTTAGGTCTGGCAGTGAATAGGAATTAGCAAAAGTGGATACATATAGGGCAAGTCTCAAAAGGATAGACAGAGTCAGACAGGTGGTATGCGGAAGTTGAAGAAGAAGCAATTTAAGTTAATCAAGATGTTGGGGTTGGAACTTAGGGTGCTAGGAAACCGAGGAACCAGCCTGCTGTCCTGGTAAGAGGCTGTGGTCTGGCAAGCTGCGGCCACCCCAGGGTGAGAAGCAGCAGCATCTCCTGAGATCTGTGCCACGTTGGAACTTAGGGTGCTAGGAAACAGAGCAACCAGCCTGCTGCCCTGGTAAGTTGCTGTGGTCTGGCAAGCTGTGACCACCCCACCCCCAGTAGCAAGTGGGAGCCAGAGATCTGAGCACTCTCTTGGGAGGTTGACCATATGTAATATATCAAATAAGGGGGATTTCTTTCTACCATCTCTTTGAAGGCAAATATTTTTATCACTGTTTTGTTTTGTCCTGGTTAATGGTATTACTCTATTCAATATTGTTTTGATAAATTCTATAATATTTTGTATTTCCTTTGATTTTGTTATACCTGATTGAAATAACAACTATTGTGAAGATAACAAGATCTACTAAGGTATCTATTATTGTTATCCCAGTAACCTGCTGTGAAGTTCTGTACCAATTTCATTACACTGTCTCAATTGGCTTTATTCCATTCTATTCTGTTGTATTTTACTACCTTAAAATTAATAAAAATTTTTAAAAAGGAAGTTGGATTAATAGAACCATTGCATATCATATTTTTTAAAAAAAGTGAATGGGTTTAGGAGAAATAATAGGAGAAAGAAACACGATTTCAGATGTGAGCACACTTAGTGCAAGTGCTTGCAGAATGATCATGTGGTGGTATCTAATAGGAATTTATTAAATGCAAGGGTGATTACAGATGAAAAATTGGAGGAGAAAAAGTTGACCATTATTCTCAGGATGAGCAGATCCAAAAATTCAAGAATGACTTTTTTTTTAATCTAAGGATACTCATAATATTTCTAAAAGATTAATAGCACTGTGTGCCAGGTTTTAATCTAAATACTTGTCATACTTCCAGTCATGTGTTGTTCAATTATAACAGCTTTGAGAGAAAGGTATTATTATTATTCATACTACCAGTTTATATTTTGGGAAAATGAGGCCAAGAAAAAGGCATACTTGCCCAAGTCAGAATTTCTATGTATACTGTTGAAGTAGAATTCACATCCAGATAGACTGACCACAAACTGTGTGTTTAATATTGAAACTCTGCTGTTCTGACTAGAAAGTATGGTGCAACCATGGTAAGATCCACGCTAGAACCTTGAGGAGAATCCACATTCCAGTACTTTCTGCAGTCAGGACAGGAGGCCACACAACCAGAACACAGGATACATAGGAAGGGAAAGAGAAGCAACAGATTGGTGATGATGACAAAGAAAAGAACTTTTAATCGTTGTTTTCCTTATGATGTGGGGAAATTACCTGGTGAGTAAAAATATCTTGTGATAAAGGAAACATGATTTTTAGCTTGGGTATAACCTCTTATTTCTCCTGTTTCTCAACCTAACCATATTAAAGGTCTGCAGCACTTAGCCAAAAGCACGTGAGGATGTGGAACTGAGGCACAATTAACTCTGAGAGGACCGGGCTTTGGGCTGAATACACTGGGCCTTGCAAGCACACTGCCTCTTCTCTTCCTTTCTTTTTTTTCCTGTTTCTTTGGACACTTTCTACATGATTTGTACTGTTTTCTGTTTTCCTGTTGTTCACTCCTTCACAAATTTTTTCTATGCCTCTACTGAGATCATATGCAAAGTCTTTGCTATAAAACAAACTTCACACAATCAAAAAAACTATTTAAAAGCCCTATGATGCTAACTTTGAAAATGGTGTCTATCCTATAATATATACAGAATCATTAATTTCAGTCTTGTTTCAATGCAAATATCTCTACAGTCAGTTTTCAGCATTTCAAAAATGCCAATGTTTATTTCTACTCACCTGTCCTATTAATTTAACTACTTGCCTGAAGTCTTTTAGTATTAACATACCATGCTACAACTTTTGTTTTTATGGGGCCAAAGCACTTCTTGGTCCTGGAGTAATTTTGTGTCCAGGCAGGAATACATGGTATACTTTAGGTAAGCACTGCCTGATGGTCAGTCTCACCAAAGCTTCTGTATTTACCTTGGCTCTTCAGTTCTTCAGGAGGTATTGGATTTTATTTTTATTTTTTTGCAGCTTCTCTGTGTAACTTAAATGATAACTAAGGACTCCTACCTCCTTGTAAAACTGAGAGAGCTTATTTGTGATCAATTCCATAACTGATAATAGATCAAAGTTCTTTCCACAGATATCAACAGATCCCTAGTACTTATTTCCCCTTAGTTGCCTCCATTTTCATCTCCCACGTCTTTGCACAATGTCTTCACCGAACCCAGAACACACACATCTGAAACTCGTTCTAGTACAGAATTTGATCTGAAACATTGAGTTACACATTACCTCATGAGGAAAATGTCTTTAGGGATGGTTTATATAAGTCACCATGGAAAGGATTCCAACTGAACCCTGCCTATTGCTTTTCCTCCTTCCATAATGTCTGTCTCTTAAGCTCATTTTTATTTCACATTTTTTTTCTACAGTCTCAAGTAGTGGATTTACTTCTTTCTCTAAAACCTTGGCCACTATCAATGCCTTCCATGTCTGGGCTTGTTTCCCAAGAGCCTAGGCCCTGCCTTCCCTCCAAGTCAATGCAGTATTCTCCCTGAGACACTTTTGTGAGTAAAGTTTTCTCTGTCACCTTACAATTGGGAGACCCGTTTCTAGGTTATATTCCAGATGTGCTTCCTACTATTTCTTTGCCCTGACTGAGTCAGAAGGAGATCTAGCTTTTTGCATGCTAGTTCACTGTTCAGTGAGCTTCCTGCATGTGCCACCATGGATCTCTCACCTCTCCTCAGACCTCACTGATTCACACCTGTTCTTCATCTCCTCTTCCAACACCAGCATCTTTCCTCAGCTTGTAGATTTGCTTGGATTTCAGCCTTGATTTTCCCAGTTCTTTTAAATCACTTTCTAAATCAAAGTTTTATAGTCAGTAAATATTTATAATCAATGAAGAATTCACACAGCTCTTCCTGCTTCAAAGAGTCCACAGGATAGTGACTGTAAAGTCTGTCTCTCCAAGGCTATTTACTCCATGGCAGGGCTAAGATGGCATCCTAAGTGTGTCATAATGCTATTGTCCAGAACACATACATTACAGCTCAGCTCTAATGACATGAAATATGACTCTGAGAGAAAATCTGTAGAAAATGTGAACTAGTTTAAGTTACAGGTTGGTTTTGTTATATATTTTGTTCCTTTTTAAAAAAAATAATCTTTTAAAAATTATTTCTCACAATGTCCTTTTAAATATAGCAACCAAGAAATTTACGAGCAACTCTTCTATAAATAAGGACACTATTATTTTAGGTTGGTCTTATTCCCCCTCCCAAGAATGTTATAATCTAATAATTCTTCCATTTATTTACCTCAGAAAATTAGTGCAAATATGCATCAGGAAGCATAGAAAATAACTATGTCATTAGACTTAATGGCAAAGAATTGGATAAAGCTCAATTATTCATGTTTAGAAAAATCAACATTTTTGGTATTTTTATACAATCAAATATTTCATTGCTGTATAGCAATAAAAACAATGAACTATGAATATATGAATCGGTGAATGAAGATAATTGTATATAAATATTTATTGTTGATTCAAAGCTATGATATAAAATAATTTATAAAATATGATACTTTTATATTGTTCCATGAAAGGTTCAATACAGTAATATAGTATGCAGATAATTGTTTATTTTTATTTTTTACTAATGACTTAACCAGAAGTAGTAAGAATTCCTAAAATAGTAAGGAAGAGAGATGGAATTGAAATAAGTCATCTTTTTAACTTGTAAGGCTTTTTATCCTACTGAAGGGTCACAACTGCTTATCATCACAGTGTTTTGCCAGTCTCTCCATTATCAAGGAAGTCCACAATAAGTACATCTAGGAAAACCCTGGAAATTTATTATCTTCCTATGAGAAGAAGAGAATGGTGAAAAACTACATGGTTATTTATGATCTAAGAACTTCTCAAGAAATTTCTGAAATGCAGAAAGCTGCAAACCTCATGAACTCAGGATACAAAGGGGAAGAGAGAAGACAGATATGTAAAAGCAGAGGTTTAGGAAAGGAAGAAAAGTCTACTTAAAATATGATACAGGAAAAACAGTGATGCATATCTCCTTAAAACTGAAAGCAGAGGCACTAGTAATCAAGGAAATATAAATGAAAACAGGTTGACAAAGTTGGTCAAATTGCTAAATATTAAATTAACTACACAATTTAATATAGGACACTAAATTGATAAATGCTTTAGGTAAACTTTCTGCAATTTGTCACAAGGATTGTAAAAACATTTGTGATTTTCAACCAAGATATAACTACAGGGATATTAGATTTTAATTTTAGGAAGCAAAGATTTCAGAAAGTCCTGGTTTTTTTTTAAAGTGAATAAAACAAAAGAAGGCAGAACAAAGCAGATCAGAACAGAACATAAGCAACACAGCACTTTACAATAAGACAAGTAGACATTAACAGTAGCTATCAAAATATCTCTTTCTCTGCTATAGTTGAGCAATAATATCAAATACAATAATATCAAACATAACAAAATAGTATAAAACCATTAAAAAGAATGAAAGAATTACAGAACATTCTGAACTGAATAACAGAGAATGATCAATGGCTACTATAATATCACATTTTCAATAAAAAGATTTGTTTATACTATCACATATATTAAAATCCCAATAAGACACAACATGATAGAACCGATGGTAATAGCAGAGTAGAGACATGGTAAGATTTCTAAGCAAGATGATATTAAATCAACAATGGCTACCACAATGTTTTGTTTTCTTCAAAACAGCTGTTCATACCATCACTTGTAATAAAGTCAAACAAAGCAGATTAAAACCATTCCATCTGGTGAATAAAAACATTGAAAGGCTTCAAAGCAGTGAATGGAAAATCATGATTACCATAAAATCATATATACTCTTATCAACTCTCATACTAGGGAGACTATATAGTATTTACACATGTGAGTCTGGTTTATTTCGCATATGAGTGTGGTCTCCAGTCGGGTCCATTTATTTATAAATATCTCAATGTGATCATTCTTTATAGCTGAGTAGTACTCCATTGTATAAAAATGCCACAACTTTTTTATCCATTCCTCAGTTGATGGGCACTGAGGTTGTTTCTAAGATCTGGCTATTGAAAATTGTGCTGCTATAAACATGGGTGCACATATATCACTGTGGTATGATGTTTTCAATTCTTCTGGGAATATGCCTAGAAGTGGAATAGCTGGGTCAAATGGGACTTCCAAAGCAAGATTTTTGAGGAATCTCCAGACTGACCTCCACAGTGGTTGCACCAGTCTACACTCCCACCAACAGTGCAGAAGAGTTCCTTTTTCCCCACAGCTTCTCCAGCATTTGTTGTTGGTAGTTTTTTTCCTATCCTGGCCATTCTTTCTGGGGTAAGATGAAATCTCAGTGTGGTTTTAATTTGCATTTCTCTCATGACTAATGATGATGAACATTTTTTCATGTATTTATTTGCCATTCATATTTATTCATCTGAGAACTGTGTATTCATTTCAGATGCCCATTTTTGGATTGGGTCTTTGAATTTCGAGGGTCCAATTTTTTTTAAATACTTTATAAATTCTAGACAGAAGTCCTTTGTCTGAGGCACAGTCCATTAAGATTTTTTCCCAATTTATAGGTTTTCTTTTCACTCTGCTGGAAATCTCTTTTGACATGCAGAAACTCTTTAATAAGATATGGTCCCAGTTATTGGAAGTATTTCTTGTGCGGTTTGATTCTTGTTCATGAATTCTCTACCTACCTCTCTATCTTTGAGATTTTTACCTACTTTGTCTTCCAACAGACTTAGTGTTTCTGTTTTATATTTAGATCTTTGATCCATTTAGATTTTAGGTTAGTACATGGTGATAGGTATGGGTCTAATTTTAGTCTTCTGCATATGGATAGCCATTTTTTCCAGCACCATTTATTAAAGAGGCTATCGTTCTTCCAGTGAACATGTTTGGCCCCTTTATCAAAGATAAGGTGGTTGAGTGAGTTTCTGGTTGCAGTTGTATCTTCCAATCTATTCCATTTATCTTCAGGTCTGTTTTTATTCAAATGCCATGTTGATTTTATTACAGTAGCTTTGTAGTACAATTTCAAGTCAGGGATTTTTGTTGCCTCCTGCCTTGCCTTTGCTGCTTAGAATTGCCTTTGCTATTTTAGGTCTCTTCTGGTTCCAGATGAATTTTAGGAGTTATTTCTCTAGATCTATGAGGTGTGTTAGTGGTATTTTGATTGGGATTGTGTTGAATCTGTATAGTAATTTTGGGAGAATGGCCATTTTCACAATGTGTGTTCTTCCTATCCATGAACAAGGGACGTCTTTTCCATTTTCAGAAGTCCTCTTCCTTTTTCAGGGTATTATAACTTTTTTTGTATAGCTCTTTTACTTCTTTCATGAGATTAATTCCTAAGTATTTCATCTTTTTGGATGCTAGTGTGAAGGGTGTGGCTTCTCTTATTTCTCTCAGTATCTTTTTTGTTAGTGTATAGGAATGCTATTGATTTTTGAGTATTGACTTTGTATCCAGCTACATTGCTGAATTTATTTATTATATCTAGGAGTTTCTCAATGGAGTTTTGGGGGTCTTCTTTGTAGAGTATCATTTCTTCTGCAAATAATGATAATTTAACTTCCTCTTTTCTTATCTTTACTCCTTTTATTTCTCTCTCTTGTCTAATTGCTCTGGCTAGTATTTCCAGTACTATGTTGAATAGGAGTGGTGATAGGGGACATTCTTGTCTTGTGCCTGATTTTAAGGTAAAGGTTTTCAGTTTTTGGCCATTTAATATAATGCTGGCTGTTGGTTTGTCATAGATGGACTTTATCATATTGAGGTAAAGACCATCTATTCTGATTTTCTGTAAGGTTCTTATCATGAATGAGTGTTGGACCTTATCAAAAGCTTTTTCTGCATCTATAGAAATGGTCATGTGATTCTTACTTTTGGCTCTATTGATATGGTGGATTCCATTTATTGATTTAATGTATGTTGAGCCATCTCTGCATTCCTGGGATGAATAACACTTGGTCATATAGTCTTCTTGGTATATAGTCTTGGTATATACACTTGGTATATAGTCTTCTTGATGGTATGGTTTGCTGCATCCTGTTTGCTAATATTTTATTGAGAATTTTTGCATCTAAGTTCATTAGGGAGATTGGCCTATAGTTCTCTTTTTTAGTTGGGCCTTTCTCAGGTTTTGATACTAGAGTAATATTTGCTTCCAGCAATGACTTCAAAAGAATTGCTTCCCTTTCAATTTCATTCAAGAGTTTCAGGAGTGTTGGAATTAAGTCTTCTCTGTATTTCTTGTTGAATTCTGCAGTAAATCTGTATTGAAATCAGCTCTTCTTTGATGAAAAGGATTTAATTGCATTTTCAATTTCATTAATGTAAATTTTGTTATTCAGCAGTTTTAAATCTTCTTGGTCCAGCTTTGGTATTTCATGTTTCTAGGAATCTGTTCATTTCTTCTGTGTTATCAAACCTATGAGAGTAGAGGTTTTCAAAATAGGTGTTGATGATCTTCTGTATTTCCACAGAGCCTGTAGTGATTTCACCCTTTTCATTCCTTATTGCATGGATTTGAGTTTTTTCTTTCCTTTTTTTAGTAAGGTTGTCTTGGGGCTTATCAATTTTATTTATTCTTTCAAAGAACCAACTCTTTGATTCATTGATTCTTTGTATTGTTTTTTTAGTCTCTAGTACATTGATTTCTGCTTTGATCTTTATAACTTCCTCCCTTCTTTTGGCTTTGGGCTTGACTTGCTCTTCTTTTTCTAGATGTTTGATTTGTAGCATCAGGTTGTTTATTTGTGTTCATTCTGTCTTCCTGATGTGGGAACTCAGTGCAATAAATTTTTCTCTGAGGACTGCTTGCATTGCATCCCACAAATTTGGGTAACTTGTGTTTGTATTTTCATTTTCTTGTAGATATTGTTTAATTGATTCTTTAATTTCCTCCATGACCCACTGATTGCTCAAGAGTGTTTTACTCAGTTATCCATGTGTTTGTGAGGTTTTTGCAGTTGCTTTTATAATTAATTTCTAGTTTCATGGCACTATGATCTGATAACATGCATGGGATAATTTGAATTCTTTTGAATTGATTTAAATATGTTCTGTGGGCTAGTATATGGTCTATTTTAGAGAATGTCCCATGTACTGCTGAGAAGAATGTATATTCTGATGTTGTTGGATGGAAAACTCTATATACGTCTATCAAGTCCATTTGTTCACAGGTGTGATTTAGTTCTATTATTTCTCTGATGATTTTCTGTCTAGTTGATCTGTCTCTTTGTGTAAATGGCATGTTAAAATCTCCTGTTATAATTGTATTACTGCTTATTTGATTTTTCATTTCTGTTAGTATTTGCTTTGTATAGCTGGGTGCTCTGGAATTTGGTGCATATATATTTAAGATTGTTCTCTCTTTCTCTTGAAGTTTTCCCCTAACTAGTATGTAGTGACCTTCTTTATCTCTTTGGATCGTCCTTGGTTTGAAGTTCATATTGTCTGCAAACAGGTAGCTACTTCCGTGTTTTTTTGCATGAAGTATTCATGCAACTTACTGTTGCATGAAGTATTGTTTTCCATCCTTTGACTTTCAGTCTATTTGTTTCCTTTTGTGTTAGATGGGTTTCTTGTAGACAGCATATGGTTGGATG
>PVJX010008275.1:0-66534 GCA_004027295.1 Dolichotis patagonum | reverse complement strand
CATCTGAAATGAATACACAGTTCTCAGATGAAGAAATATGAATGGCAAATAAATACATGAAAAAATGTTCATCATCATTAGTCATGAGAGAAATGCAAATTAAAACCACACTGAGATTCCATCTCACTCCAGAAAGAATGGCCAAGATAGAAAACACTACCAACAACAAGTGTTGGAGAGGATGTGGGGAAAAAGGAACACTTCTAAACTGTTGGTGGGAGTGTAGACTGGTGCAATCACTGTGGAAGTCAGTCTGGAGATTCCTCAAAAAGCTGGGTATGGAAGTCCCATTTGACCCAGCTATTCCACTTCTAGGCATATTTCCAGAAGAACTGAAAACATCATACCACAGTGATTTATGTGCACCCATGTGTATAGCAGCACAATTTGTAATAGCCCGATCTTGGAAACAACCTACGTGCCCATCAACTGAGGAATGGATAAAAAAGTTGTGGCATTTTTATACAATGGAGTACTACTCAGCTATAAAGAATGATCACATCGAGATATTTATAAATAAATGGACACAAGTTGAGACCATTCTCTTAAGTGAAATAAACCAAACTCACAAGGGTAAATACCATATAATCTCCCTAATATGAGATTTGATAAGAGTATATAAGACTTTATGGTAAGCATGAGGCCCCATCTCATAGCTTCGAAGTCTTTCAAAGTTTTAAATCATCAGTTGGAATGATTTTATCCTGTTTTGTTTGACTATATCATGTGTGATGATATGAACAGCTGTTTTGAAGAAAACTAAACATTATGACAGCTATTGCTGATTTAATATCATCCTTCTTAGAAGTCCTACCATACTTCTTTTGTTCTATTACCATTGGTTCTATCTACCACATTGTATCTTATTGGAATTTGAATATGTGTGATAGTTCAAACAAATTTTTTCTTTTTTATCAAAAATGAGATATTATAATACCCATTGATCATTTTCTGTTATTCAGTTCAGAAAGCCCTGGAATTCTTTCACTATATGCATGGCTTTATACTATTCTGTTATGTTTGATATTATTGTAATTGAAACTATGCTCAACTATAGCAGAGTAAGAGATATGGTGTTAGATACTGTTGATGTCCAGTTGACTTAATGTAAAGTACTGTGTTGCCTATGTTGTCCTGTTCTGATCTGCTCTGTACTGCCCCCTTTTGTTTTATTCTCTTTTAAATTAAAAAAAAAAAGAGTGAATACAGGGTATGACTGATAAAGACAATTAGTGTTTATAGTCTTTAAAACACTATTACACTAAAGGTTACATTTGAATCCTCCTCAATGCTCTCTTTTGCTTTGACCACCCTTATGTTGTCATTCTAGCCAGTTTCTGAAACAGTTCTGGAAGTTCCCTTCCTTTTTTATTACAGAGTCAAATTTTTTTATTTTAAAAACCAGAAAAAGAAAGATAAAAATGATACAGAATTTCAAAGAAAAAAACCAGGAAATTAGCACTAATATATTGCATATTGTTATTGCTGTTCAAATCACAAGATAGAGGCATAAAAATGATCAAATAATCAAATAATGAAACCACAAACTGTTTTTTTGATGAACAGAGATTAGCAGTATAGTTATCTATTGTATATGTATATATGTATATATATACATATATATACATATATATATATACACACATATACAGTTGGGTTTTTTCCTTTTGAACATTTTATTTGCCTTTTATTTTTATAACATATATTGTACATTTTAGATCTCTCAGAGTTTTTTTTTTTACACTAGGGAGACAATATGATATTTACACATGATTTATCTCACTTATGAGTATGGTCTCAAGTTGCATCACTTTACCTATAAAAGCTTCAAGTTTATCCTTCTTTATAGCAGAGTAATAATTGTATAAAAATACTACATCATTTTATCCTCCATAGTTAATGGGCTACAGGGTTGTTACTAAGTTCTAGCTATTACAAATTGTGCTGCTATAAACATGTGTGCACACCTATCCCTGTGGCACAATGTTTTCATTTCTTCTGGGGAAATACTCAGAAGGGGAATAGCTGGATTCAATGGGACCTTCTATCCCAGCTTTTTGAAGACACTCCACACTGATTTTCACAGTGGTTGTACCAGTCTACACTCGCACCAACAGTGGAGAAATGTTCCTTTTTCCCCACAGCCCCACTAAAATTTGCTGTTGGTTGATTATTTGATGACAGCAATGCTTTCTGGAGTGAGATAGAATCTCAGTATTGTTTTTATTTGCATTTCTCAAATGACCAATGATGTTTAACATTTCTTGATGTATTTATTTGCCATCTGTATTTCTGCATCTGAGAAGTGTATGTTCATCTCAGTTGTCCATTTTTGGATTGGATCTTTGAATTTTAGGGTACTAAAGTTTTCAGTACTTTATATGTTCTAGATATAAATACTTTGTCTGAGGAACAGTTGGATAAAAATTTTCCCCCGTTGTAGGTCTTCTTTTCTCTCTGTGATTTCTACTGATGTGCAAAATCTTTTTAATAACATGAGATCCCAGTTGTTGATTTTTGAAGTACTTCCTGTTTGGTTTGCATTTTGTTCTTGAACTCTTTGCCTACCCCATGTCTTCAAGATTTCTATCTACTTTGTCTTCTAGTATATTCAGTGTTTCTGTTTTAATATTTATATCTTTGAACCATTTTGACTTTAGTGTATGGTGATAGACATGGGTCTGTTTTTAGTCTTCAGCATGTGGAAAGTCAATTTTTCTAGCACCATTAATAAAGAAGTTTTCTTCTAGTGAACATGTTTAGCAACTTTGTCAAAGACATAGTGGCTGCATGTCTTTGTAGTTGTGTCATATTCTAATCTGTTCCACTGGTACTCAGCTCTGGTTTTTTCACACGCTGATTTTATCGCAGTAGCTTTGTAATATAATTTCAGGTTAGGGATTGTGATACCTCTTGCCTTGCATTTGTTGCCCAAGATGCCTTTGCCAACTCTAGGTTCTTTCATTTCTAAATGAATTTTATGTATATTTTCACTATATCTGTGAACCTTGTTATTGGTGTTTTGATTGGGAATGCATTCAATCTGTGTAACAGTTTTGGGAGTGTGGCCATTTTCAAAATGTTTGCTCCTCCTATCCAAGACCAATGGATAGCTTTCCATTTTCTGGTATCCTCTTCAATAAAATTTTTCAGAGTCCTATAGATTTCTATATAGAGATCTTTTATATCCTTTCTTAGATTGATTCCTAGGTATTTCATTTATTGGGTATTATTGTGAAATGATATTTCCATAATTTCTCTCAGTGAGTTTTTTGTTTGTGTATAAGTGATATGGATTCATTTGTGTATAAGAGTGATATGGATGTGTATAAGAATGGTATGGATTTTTGAGTGTTGCTGCTGAATTTGATTATTAACTCCAGTAGTCTTTTGTTGGATCGTCCATGTAGACTATCATGTCATCTGCAAAAAATGATATTTAACTCCTTCCTATCCTTTTATTTTTCTCTCTTGCCTAACTGCTCTGTGTAACATTTCCAGAACTATATTGAATAGGAGTGGTGATAGTAGACATTGCTCTCTTTTTCCTGATTTTAAAGTGGAAGTTTTCAGTTTTTTTCCATTTAGTGTTATGTTGGTTATTAGTTTGTCATAGATGGCTTTTATCAGATTGAGGGAGACCACCTATTCTAATTCTATGTATTTTTGTCATAAATGAGGGTTAGACTTTATCAAAGCTTTTACTGCATGCATTGAGATGATCATGTGATTGTTATCTTTGGCCCTATTGATATGGTGTGTTACATTTATTGATTTGTGTACATTGAATCATCTTTGCATTCCTGGGATTATTACCACTTGGTCATGGTTGTATAATCTTCTTGATGATTTGCTGCATTCTATTTGCTAATATTTTGCTGAGAATTTTTGCATCTATGTTCATTAGGGAGATTGTCTATATTTCTCTTTTCTGGTTTTGGTCTCAGGTAATACTTGCCTCCAGGAATGTGTTAGGGAGATATGCTTCTTTTTCAATTTCATTAAAGAGGCTGAGAAGTACTGGTGTTAAATCTCTATATTTATTGTGGAATTCAGGTGTGAATCCATCAGGAACTGAACTTTACTTTGATGGTAAATTTTTAATTACGTTTTCAATTCAGTTACTGATATAGGGTTATTCAAAATTTTTGTATCTTCTTGACTCATCATTGGTAATGCATATGCTTCTAAGAATCTGTCATTTCTTCTTTGTTTTCCAGCCCATCAGAGTAAAGATTTTCAAAGTAGGTATTCATGATCTTCTGAATTTCCACAGGATCTTTAATAATTTCTCCTTTTTCATTCCTCATTGCACGAATTTGAGTTTTTTCTTTCTTTTTCTTGTTAAGGTTGACTAGGGTTTTATCAATTTTGTTTACGCTTTAAAAAAACCTACTCTTTGATTCATTAATTCTCTGTATTGTTTTGTTATCTGTATAATTTCCTCCATTCTATTAACTTTGGTCTTGACTTGCTCTTCTTTTTCTAGAAGCTTGAGGTGCAGCATTAGTTTGTTTATTTGTTCTTGTTCAGTTTTCCTGATATAAGAATTCGTTGCTATATATTTCCTTTTTAGGATCACTTTCATTGTGTCCTACAGGTTCCAGTATGTTTCATCTGCATTTTAATTTAATTGTAGGTATTGTTTAATTTCTTCTTTAATTTCATCTGTGACCCTTTGGTTGCTCAGTAGGGTGTTATTCAATTTCCATGTGTTTATGTAGGTTTTGCAATTTATTTTACCATTAACTTCCAAGTTCAGTGCACTATGGCCACAAAATATGTATGGGATAATTTCAGTTCCTTTGCATTTACTTAAGTAAGTTCTATGGACAAATATATGGTCTATTTTAGAGAATGTTCAATGTACATCTGAGAAGAATGTGGATTATGATGCTGGGTGGAATATTTTGTACACATCTACTAAGTCCATTTGTTTACAAGTTTGATTCAGTTCTGTTATTTGTTTGCTGATTTTTTGTCATGCTGATCTGTCTCTGTGTCAGTGGGGTGGAATGGTCTCCCATTATAATTGTGTTATTGCTTATTTGATTTTTCATGTCTATGAATGTTTCTCTTATGTGTTTGGGTGCTCCTTTATTTGGTGTATATATATTTAAGATTGTTTTATCTTCCTCTTTAAGTTTTCCCCTAACCAATATGCAGTGACCTTCTTTATCTCTTCTGATCATTCTTGGTTTGAAGTTCACATTGTCTGAAAACAGAATAGCTACCCCTGATGAGAAGAATGTATATCTGATGTTGTAGGTGAAACACTCTATAAGCATCTACTAAGTCCATTTGTTCAGAAGTTTGGTTCAGTTCTGTTATTTCTTTGCTGATTGTTTATCTACTTGATCTATTTTTTTGTGACAATGGGGTATTAAGGTTACCCATTACAACTGTGTTTTTGTATATATGATTTTTCATGTCTATTAGTATTTGTCATGTATAGTTAGTGCTGTCTTATTTCCTGCTTATATATTTATGATTGTTGTTTCTGCCTCTAGAATTTTCCCTCTAATAAATATGTACTGACTTCCTTATCTCTTTTGATCATTTTTGATTTGATGTTCACATTGTCTACAAACAAAACAGTCACCTCTCATTTTTTCTGGGTTCCTCTCACATGGAATATTGTTTTCCACTCTTTGTCTTTAACTCCATGCATTTCTTTTTGAGTTAGATGTATTTCTTGAATACAGCACAGTGTTGGATTTTGTTTCTTGATGAATGCTGCCATTCTGTTTGCTTTAATTGGTGAATTGATGCCATTTACATTGATGGCTATAACTGATATGTATTGGCTCATCTTTGTCATGTTGTTTTCCTGTTGTTGGTCCCCTGCTTTCCTCCCTTGTTTAATTGCTTGCCTTGGCTGTTGGTTTCTTTTTGTTGTTATGGGAACTGTGATCATTTTCATCTGTATCTAGAATATCTTTGAATACTTGTTCTAGGTTTGGCTTGGTGGACATGAATTTCATCAATTGTTGTTTGTCATGGAACAATCTTACTTCTCCATTAATTTTGAAAGATAGTTTTTCAGGGTACATCAATTTTTGTTGAAAGTTGTTTTCTTTCAAGATTTGAAATACTTTGTTCTAAGCTCATCTTGACTTGATGGTTTGTGTTCAGAAGTTGGCTAATAGACTTTCCTTGGTAAGCAATCTGTCTATTTTCTTTAATAGCTTTTAGTATTTTGTTTTTATTCCAAACTTATGGATCTTATTATATGTCAGTGTAGATTTATTTTGGTTATGGCTGTTTGGAGTTCTATAAGCCTCACTTATCTGTACAGCAGATTCTTTCCCCATGCTTGGGAAATTTTCCTCTATTAATTCTGCAAATAGTTTCTTCATGTTGTTTGCATTGACTTACGCATCTTCATTGACATCTATTAGTCTTATATTATTTGTCTCTGCACCATCTTGGAGCTGATGTATTGTTATTTCCTGGTCCCTTGTTATTTTTAAGAATTTGTTCCTTTCATGATCACTAGTCATGATCCTGTCTTCAAGGTCTGAAAGTCTATCTTCAGTTCTGTTCAAGTGGTTTTGTCAGATTTCAATGGAGTTTTTAATTTACTGTACATTGTTTTGAATTTGTTTCACATGTTCTATTTCTTTCTTATATTGTTCATTCAAAGTTTCCATCATTTCTCCATTCTCCTGTACATTTTTTTAAATCTATGTCTTCTCTGGCTATGCTGAGCAACTCCTGCATTAAGGCTGTCATTTCTTTCTTTCTTTTTTTTTTCAGGGGAAAGTGCAAACGCAGCAGTCTCCCACTGCCACAAATTATGCAGTTGAGTTTCCCACATTTGGGGAAATTGCAGGGATCAGCACATCTGGAGTGCAATGGATGAGTCTCACCCTGGGAAAACCACCTTTGTGATCATGGTATCTCCCCTGCCAGGTAAGTATGTCATTTCTTTTTTTACCTGTGAGATTATTTCTCATCTGATTTCCTCTGTATCCTCAAGGACTTGTTTCTTTACTTAACTTGCTATCTTTTCAGAAATTCCAGGGTATGGCTTTTCAATGTCCTCTATTTCAATGTCTCCTGTACTTGTTCCAGATGGACTGGGGGTTTGAGATTGCATTTTGCTTTTTCATTTTGTCATTTTCAACTCTTGGTTAATATTTTGGTCTTTTCAATCCTGCTATGCTTGAATGTCTGTCATGTATGTTTTAGAGTCCTACTTTGTGGCTGATTTTCATCCATTTGCTAAGTCCTACAGTGTAGGGGAGGGGCCTGTCACCAGATTATTCCTAAACTACGAGTACTGACATAAAACAACCCTGAGCTCCTACTATTACTGTGACTTCAGACTGTTCCAAACTGCCAGACCCAACTGTCTATGGTGTGTTCCCAGCTGGGACTCTACTGTGTCACTGGGTGTCTTACAGGTCCAACAGGGTTTCTCTGGATATGGGGAGGCCTTGCAGACCAACGGGGGTTCTCTGTATGGATGAAAGGCTCACTCATGCTCTCGATGATCCGCCAAGTTCCTCAAGGTTGGGGCAGATTTTGCTGAGACTCCTATAGACCCAATGGGGTCCTCTGCTTTGGGGGAGACTCACACACTCTTATAGGCCAGCCAAGGTACTCTGGGTAGGGGAAGGGTTGCAAAGCCTCCTTCCAGCCCACTGAGATACAGTAGGTGGTGGCAGGGTTGTCTGAAGTTCCCATGGGGTACTGAAGTTGCCTGGGGCGGTGGGAGGGGTGATCAGTGCTCTCATTGCCTTGCTGAGGTTATCTGGGTGAGGGTGAGCATTTGGAAGTCCTCTTTCTTGAGTAAATTGAGCTGAGCCATTGGGTATGCTTGGTGTCATCAATAGATCCAAAATGGTCACCTTTCCTGGTCATTTTGACTTTGAGGAAGACTCAGAAGTTGAATGGTACCAGACCCAGGGAATAAGGTAGTTGAGGACATCCTATAAGTACACCATCATATTTTTGATAGAAATTTCCCTAAAGCCAGGCATGGTGGCCTCCCTAGCACTGGGAGGCAGAGGAAAGAGGATCATTGTGATTTCGAGATCAGCTTGGGGTACATGGCAAGTTGAAAGCCTGCCTGAACTACATAGTGAGAACTTGTCTTTAAAAAAAAAACCCTTAAACATTTTCAGTAGATTCAGCACATCAAAGCAGCCATGAAAATACACTCACCAAAGAGAACTTCTAGAACTTCTCCAGCAAATGGCAAGAATGATAAGAAAATTGTATTTAAAGAGAGAGGTTTTATTTTGATGGAAATTGATAGCAATGCGTAACACTGTAACAATTTTTAAAGAATTTATTTAAGCATTCATATACCACATAATTACAAGAAACAAATAAATAAACAAACTATGATTTAACCTCCTTCTTGTCATACATATTCAAAGGGTTTGAGAGCCTCATTTCCCGCGTGAGCAAACACATGGAGTCTATGGCAAATGATTTGGAATTTTATCAGATTCCTGATATGAGTGGAACCCTAACTTGCCACTATTGATAGCTTTTATCTGAGTACTTATGGGTTGCAAATGAACAGTAGTCTACTAGAAAGGAAAGAGCTGGTAAGATGCCCTTTGGTGTCTTTTGAAGAAAAACCAATCTGGAGAAAAGTATTCTAGAGAATTTCTTCAAAAGAGCAAAATGGGAAAAGGAAGGATGACATATTGGTGCTTTTTGATAATTTAGCACATAAGTTTGATTATTTTTCTTTTTTTTCCAGTTTGATAGGTTTTTTAGAAAAAAAAGCAAAACAGAAAAAAAGTTAGAAATAATACAGAATTTTTAAAAAAGTAAGAAATCACTAGTTGATAAATTACATATTATTATCTTAGAAGCAGTTTTTCAAGTTACAAAATCAAAGCATAAAAAATGAACAGATAATCAAACAATGACAGTACAAACCATTCTGTCTGATGAACTAGCAAAAACTTAGTAGTATGGTTACCTATCTTGCACACTTAAACATACACACAGTTATATCTTTTAGAGCACTTTCTTTCCCTTTTATTATCACAATATGCATTATATATTTTGGATCTTATTACTTTCAGTTTTTAATCATTATTTTTTATACTAGAGAGACAATCAATATGTATAAATGTGAGTCTGATGCATTTCACTTAGGATAGTCTCAAGTTGCCTCCAGTCACCTATAAAACCCTCAAGATCATCCTTCAAGCTCTGTGCAGTGCTGTTTTGCTTTTTGATGGAAAGTCTTAGGCAATTTTATAATTCTACTGAAAACAGTAACAGTAATACAACCAACAAATAGAATATTTTCACTGATATTTTGTGCCTGAAGGTGAATTATTTTACTTCAGGTGCTCAGCACCTGTGAACAGACCCAGCTCTGAGAGAACAGAAAGTGGCTCTAACTGCACTGCAAGCCCCAGGCTTTGCTCTTCAGCAGGGGTGGAGAGCATTCGGGTAGGGTAAGAGGACACGGGCCCTGGGCAAAACACGGGCCAACACACGCCTAGGCCGGGAACATGTGGGGCTCCATACAGGAGCATGGCGACTGTGGACTGCCTGACACCAGCTCTGGCTCAGTGCAGAGGGCGGGTGCATTTCCGGCCTCTTCTCTGTCCCTGCTGCTTTCTTGCCTGGCCCGTGCCTGGCACCGAGGGGCAGGAGAGAAAGGGCTGTCTGTCCTCTGTCACAGTAACTCAGTAATGTGATCAAGTGCTGACTGACTTCTAGAATATAATGCAATATACTTTGCTAGCCTGGTATTACCAGCAAAGCCCTGACATTTATGGAAACATGAACTTTTTCTTCCCATATTGAAAATATATGACTTTTTCATAGAATTCAAAAAAGATCTCTTTAAAGTTGTTTACCTTAGCCTTTTTTTTTTTTTTAGTAACAAGCAGTATGAAAATGTGGGTGTATTATTTAAAGGATAAAAAAACTAAGGCATAGAAAGGGACTAAAAGTGAGAAGATTTGGATTTCAGCTCTGCTTGGCTATCAGTTTACTACTGGTCTAAAACTTCCCAAACACTAATGCCCATGTGGATTACCTGGCAATAATGTCAAAATGCAGATTCTGACACTGATGCCTGGCAGGCGTCTTGAACTCTGTATGTCTGACAAGCTCCACAGTGTTGCTTCTGTTGGTCCCCAGTCCACCCTTAGACTTGGTTGGACTCCGTATGACTTAAAACAGACACTTGACCGAACCTTTGAGTCTGCCATTTATTTTAGTTCCATCAGGTTTCAATCAAGGGTCATGTTTGCTCCTTGGTCTTGCGGGCCCACCTGCCTAAAAATCCAGTTCCTACTGCAACCCTACCTCCTCTGGTAAATGCATACATAATGTACATGTGATTGGCTTTGTCCCAGTAGAGTATATGCTCTATGGGGAAAAGCGTTTGTTTAGCTATTATTTATTGTATCCTTAGTATGTGGAATTTGCTGGGCAGCATGAGATGAATAAATGCATAGAAGTTTGAATGAATAAACTGATTTTTTCCTCATCGTGAAATGTATGACACCATCTCTGGATTCTAGGGCTCTTTTACTGTTTCATTTTTGTTTTTGATTGACATATAATAATTGTACATATTTATGAGACACAGTGGGATGTTTTGATATATGCATGTATTGTGCAGCAATCATATCAGGATAATGACCATGTTTATCACCTTACATACTTATCATTTTATAGAGAGGTCATATTTGAACTTGAATAGTTTCCTCTATTAAGAAATATGCTGTGTATTTCCTACTGTGCAACAGAAACTTGGAACTCCTATCTATCTATCTATCTATCTATCTGCAGCATTCTACTTGTTGGTCAACTTTTCTTCAGCCTTATCTCCGCATCTCCCTCTTCTATTCTACTTTAACCTTTTTAGAGGCCACACATGGGTAAGAATCTAAAAATGTGTCGTCCTGTACCAGCCATATTTCATTTAATGTTTTCTAGGCTCATCCATGTTATCACAAGTAACAGGATTTTATCCACTTTGCTTAAATAGTATACACTAAGTATATGCCCTATGTTTTCTTTATTCATCAATAAATTGATACACATTCAAGTTTATTCTTATTTTGCCTGTTGTGGTGATTAGTGCTGCAGTGAAAATGGGAGTGAGGGCTGTGCTTTGCTATACCAATTTTATCTCAGTGGTGGGATTGTTGAATCGTGGTGCAGATCTATTTTTAATTTTTTGAAGAACTTTCATAAGGTCAGGTCCTATTGACAGACTGAGGAAGCTCATTTTTGGGCTGAGTATGGGCAAGAGTGGTATAGACAATATTCATATTCAGTTTGTCACAGAATTTGATGTGGCCTGAAGAAAGTGTGGTATTTTTTATTGTTCTGGCTTTTGGCATTTTGCAACTTATATGTGTCTGCGATGAAAATTAAACAGCAAAATCTTGTTTAAGAAATAGTGCATACTTAATTCTTCTAAATGTTGGAAGATATTCTTTGTCAGGATTACATGGGTCATTAAAGGCACTTCAAGAGGCCATCTTTCAAATTATTACCAAAGACAAAAAATACTCTTTTAGCGCTGCTTATATATATCTTGTTTTAATGCAGAAAAAAATATTATGGACATACATTGAGTTACACTTCCAAATGAAGAAAACTGCTGAGAACATAGTCATAATTTTACCTTGCGGGAGTGGAAACCAGATTAGGGATAGCCCAGCCAAAATTATAAGATGCAACTCATAAAATATCAGAACAGGCCTATGACAATTCCATACTGCATTATTCTGTTTAGAAAATAAACTCGAAGAGCTGTAGGATTATCTTCTGCCATATCACACTGAACAATGGTGACTTTTAATCAAGATGATCATCCTCAATTTTATTTATTTATGAAATAATCTGTTCAAATACTTATGAATATAAAATTTTCATCATTTTCAGGGCCATCTTCCATATTTTCAAGTTTCCTCCAATGTTAAAATATCTATTTTTGTGTGTATTGTACAGCAAAAGGCAATAAATAAAGAATAGACATGGATCACTGAGACAGCTCTTTGAATCCAGGCTTTCTGTAGCATTGTAACCTTAAATATATTGGTATCATCAAAAGCAAGACATGTGTGCACATATAAACACACAAAGCATTTCTGACAATCAATAATGAAAAACATTTTTACCATTTGAATTCATTTGCTTAAAACTATCTTCCTAAGTCCAAAGTATAAGAACGTGGCTGTACCAGTAGATGCATCTTCAGACACACAAGAGTGTTGCATAAAATAGACAATTTATGAAGAAATAATCAATGATCATTTGCCATTCTGGCTCACTTCACAGAGTTAAAAGGGAACTTGACAAGAGGAATGGTTCTCCCATGATGCTTAGTTAACAAGACTTTACTACAGCAGTGGTGGGTATGTGGTCTTATGCAGAAAGCCTAAATCTTGATGTACAAATTAAAAATAAGTAATTTTGAAAATTTTAAATGAATTATAGCAGGCAGTTACCATAAAAGAGCTTGCAGTTAAAAGGAAAGAAGTTTTACTAGTGGTGAAACAAATTAGTTGACAATAAAAATTAACTAATAGATAATCACTAGTAGATAAGTCAGCAGGAGTGCAAGTCTTCAGCAGAAGTACAAAAACATGTCACGTAACTTAGTTCTTACTGTTGACCAAGATCACCACACCATTTCGCTTGATATTGGGTTCAATTTGTTCTCATTAATAGCACCCCCTTAGAGAGGAGTAGAGATCATTAAAGTGATATTTTTCAGCATAGTGACAACACTTCTGACCAATATGTCATCGTGAACTCAGTCTTACAGAACAAAAGGCCAGTGTTTAGGGGTGTGGAGAATGGTGAAGACAGTGCAAATGCCCTTTAACCTAAAACACCCTATTGGCTTCTTTTCATTAAGTGGTCTAAAAGCCAGGGTCCCATCGAGCCTATTTTTTGGTCACTCTCCAGGCAGGATTCTTAAGTGATTGCATAGTGTCATGAAATGTGTGTTGAGAGGGATTCTTTTCATTCTGACATTGCCTCTTCTCTTGAATTGACACTTCACAGTGTGTATCCCTGTCACTGTCACAGCATGATCTTCATATTTTGGGCTAAAGTATGTCAAACATTTCAGTCAGTGCTACATGTTCAGAATTCAAATCTTGTGTTTTAGAAAGAATTTTTTCCATCTTAACTGTATTTATTCTTCAAGATTTACTATTAAGCCATCTTCAGTGGACCCTATGTTTGGTGATTTTCGGAGAAAAGTATATAAACAGTTGTATTTTATGGAAAATATACTAATGGTTGCTCTTCTGGTTATTTATTATTTTATCATCTTAGGATGTATGACTTATTCATTTATACATTCTGCTGTGTGTGTGTGTGTGTGTGTGTGTGTCGGAACACCATTTTTGGGTAACATATTTTGTTCTCTACTTTCTTATATATCAAAAAAGAGCAGATCTGTATTATCATGTTGCATATAACCTAGTAAAAATAAGATACCTATGAGATAAGTAATCAGGTACACCAAGGATGAATTTTTTAAATTTACATAAGTTAAACTTATGTGAAACAAATAGAACTCAGAAACTTCTGTAAACATATTGACTATATTGAGAGGAGTACAGGACAGATATCTAATCATATAGCATCACCTTAGACTTAAGGAAAAAATCTTACCTCAAGCATTGCATAACCTTGAAAAAATTATTTCAACTTCTTGAGATTTATTTATGACATCTGTCTAATGTTGGATTTGGAGATGTTAAAGGTGATGTTTTTAAAACTAAGTATTAATTATTAGACTAATTATGAAAGAAATCCAGAGAAAGAAAAACTTACATGAGCTTTTGGAATTCTTTAATCAAGGCCAAGAATAAAATTTTTTATTCAAATAAAAGTTTCCTACAATAAAGAAAATCACTTGGTGTGAAATCTTTCTTCCCGGCACTCAAGCTGCCAGGAAAACAACTGCCTGACAGAGAACGTCACAGACAAAGAGGTGACATAACCAGTGGACATGTGTCATGCTGCAGCCATCAGTTTGATGAAGTTTGGTACTGTGAAACCTAAGTCATTGGAAACAGAGGGAAGTTGAGGATGAAGTGGACACTGAGAACTCCTAGGTCAGTGGGCTGTCAGCAGCGAGGCATCCTGTGACACAGGGGGACCCTCTGCACTCTTGGATCAGCAGTACAGTATATTCAGGCTGACAACTGGTCAACCAGGAAAGGTGTTCAGTAGGTAGTAGAGACAAAGATATGGTAAAGGGATCGTATCAGTCAGGGTTTACTAGAGAAATAGATGTAATATAAGACATACAACCGTGTAAGAAATTCCAAGACTGGCTGACAATGGTCGACCACACAGTTGAAGAAGGGAGCGTGCAGAGGTTGTCTGCGCGCTAGAGGTTGAAAGGTCCAGCCCAAGGGCTGGAGAGTACTGCGGTGTCCCGTGCAAGTCTGTATCTACCACCCAACACTGAAGAATCTATGAAAAGAAGGCTGAAGAGTCTACGATGAAGGCTGAAGAGCCCCAGGCAGAAGCCAAACAGTCTGTGCCAGAAGCCAGATAACATCCAAGCTGAAGGCGAAGACTGGAGCTCCCCGGAATAAGCAAGGGTCAGCCCCTCGTCACTTACCTGTTATTGTATGCAGGCTGCTCCCCTGGGGTGGGGTAGCGCACACACCACCTGCCTGCCCTCCTCCTGCACAGGATGAGGATGCTACAAACTAGGGACCCTAGCCCTCTGCTGAATCACTTAAAGTTCTGACTTTCTCAGATTGACACAGTGAACAACACCCTAGAATGTAACTGCTTGTTCTCTACACCCCAGGAGGCAGAGCTGCTGAGTCACCTAGTTAAGCTCCAGGACTTCTCAAATTGACACAATGTATCAACCATAACAACATAGGCTGGCTGACCTGTACATTACAGAACTCCAAACCTGAAGTTGATCAGCTCCAAGCTGATTATGAAGGTTACAACTAGGAAGGGAAAACCAAAAATCTCTTATTACAGCAGAACCTCCTTGTGGTGGATTGGTCCACCATATTATCTTTGTATTACTGACCCCCAAACCGGTAAATGTGCACAAACCTTTGCCTTTAAAACAACTTGGCCATAGAGTCAGATAATTGGACCAAATTTTATTGTGATAAATCAGAGAAATAAAGGTAGATCCTATTTGGTATTCTAGAATTGTTTCAGTTGTTGTTTTGTCTATAAATCCCATCCTAAAAAGAAACAAATGCTTTTGTATTAAAAATAAATATTAATATAGGTTACAGGATGAAACTAAAGCTTTAATTACTTAGCTGATGGCTTGCCTTAATGAGAAAGAGATTTAAGGTTGTGTTCATAGCGATTTGTGAGTTTGTTGCAATTAATTACTATTGATGCTCTGCACAAAGTATATAACAAATGTTTATAAAATAAATAGGTGAATGAAATTTATTACTTTTAAAATGTATTTCCTTGGTATTGTTAAAAAACATGGTAATTACACTCACGTTGGCAAATGCGTACACAAACACATGACATTTGGATAATTGTTCCTTTCCTCTCCTCCCTATGTCATCCTCCCTCTGCCTCTCTTCCTTAGGTGCTTTTCCTATCTCCAAAACAACTACTTGTTTGTTACTTTCTCTTTTTTATTTTGCTCTTTACATTATTTATAGTTTTGGTTTTTCATAGAAAAGAAATCATGATATTTAACCTCCTGTGTCTGATTTTTATCTCTATGCATTACTGTCTTAAGTTCCATTCATTTTCCTAAAAAATACCCCAATTCATGTTTCTTTATGACTTAAAAATACACTATATGCTTATATACCACATTTACTTTATCCATTTATCTGGACATATAGACCATTTTAATAATTGAGGAATTATGAAATAGTCTCTTACAAAGATCATTATACATGTATCTCTTTAATATGGTGAACTTAAACCTTTGGAAAGATAACCAGGAAAAGTATAAGTGGCTCTAAGGGGAGCTGTATTTTTAGTTTTGAAAGAATCTTCATATTTACTTCCATAGTTGTTGAGCTAGCGTATCTGGCAACCAACATCGTAGAAAGGTTTTATTTTCTCCATAACCTCTTCAGCATTTGTTTCTATTTTTTCATTTGTTTGAGTCCTTGATCATAGTAATTTTTACTAGAGGAAGATGAAATCATAGTGTTATTTTAATCTGTGTTTCTCTAATGGTCCAAGGGGTGAAAATTTTTTTTGTGTATTTCCTGGCCATTTATATTTCTTTTCTTGAGAAGTGCCCACTCATTTCCAATGCCAGTTTTACATTTTGTATTTTTGTTTGTGGGATATAATATTTTTAATTTTTGTATATTCCAGAAATTAATACTTTATTCAAGAAGTAGATAACATTCATTCTTTCAGTTATCTCTTTATTCTGTTGTTTCTTTGCTCTGCAGAAACTTTTTAATTAGATATAATACATTTGTTGATTCTTGTTATGCTTTGCTGTACAACTGGTGTTCTCTTCAGAAACTCCTAGCCTATGCTATGTCTTCATATTTTGTCTTCCAATAGATTCACTGCTTATATTTTTGTATCTAGGTCTATTATCCACTTTGATTTGATATTAGTACAGGATGAGTGAAATGACTCTAAGTTCATTCTTCAGCATATGAATAATCAGTTAACACAGCACTTTTGTTAGAGACCATCTTGGTCTCAACATTTGTTTTTAGCCCATTTCAAAAGATCAGATGATTAGGTGTATATATCTTCTGTTCCATTCCATGTTAGCTTCATCCTCACCTCTGTATATTACAGTTATTGATTTATGAATGGTAAGCCATCAGCCAACTTGTTCATAGTGTGTGAAACTTTTAATGATTTGTTGTATTCTACTTACAAGTATTTCCTTGAAATTTTTTCATGTATATTCTCTAAAGAAATTGGCCTGTACTTTCTTCTCTCTCTACTTTTCTTTCTTTTCTGTTTCTTTTCTTTCTTTCTTTCTTTCTTTCTTTCTTTCTTTCTTTCTTTCTTTCTTCCTTCCTTCCTTCCTTCCTTCCTTCCTTCCTTCCTTCCTTCCTTTCTTTCCTTTCTTTCTCCTCCCTTTCTTTCTTTCTTTCTTTCTTTCTTTTTTTCCTTTCTTTTTGTTGAGTCCTTTTCTGGTTTTGATATCAGGATAATGCTGTCTTCACAGAATTAGTTTAGTAGTGTTCGTTTTCTTTCAATTTCAAGAAAGAGTTTGAGGAGTATTGCCATTAGTTCTCAGAAATTCCAGTTAAATTCATCAGTTAATTCACTGAATCTAAGATTTTTTTTATTGGTAGGGTTTTGTTTCTGTCTCAATTTAATTACCAACTACTTTTGTATTCAGGGTTTTCTTTCTTCTTGGATCAATTTTGACAATTTATATATGTCAGTGAAATTATACATCTGTTTGATATTCTCAAATTTGTTTGAATATGTTTTCAAAGTAGTATCCTGTAATCCTCTGTATTTCAGTGGTGTCTGTTATAATTTTGCCTTTTCGTTTCTAATTGCTTTGGGAATGATCTTTCCTTCTTTTGGTAAGCTTGGCTTAAGGACTTATTAGTTTTATTTGTCCATTCAAATAATCAATTCTCCTGTTCATTGACCCTTTACCACTTTTGGTTTCAATTTCATTGGTTTATGGGCTGATCTTTAAATTTCTTACTTGTACAATTTTGCCATTTGGATGACTGTTGACTTCCTGTAATCCTCTGTATTTCAGTGGTGTCTGTTATAATTTTGCCTTTTCGTTTCTAATTGCTTTGGGAATGATCTTTCCTTCTTTTGGTAAGCTTGGCTTAAGGACTTATTAGTTTTATTTGTCCATTCAAATAATCAATTCTCCTGTTCACTGACCCTTTACCACTTTTGGTTTCAATTTCATTGGTTTATGGGCTGATCTTTAAATTTCTTACTTGTACAATTTTGCCATTTGGATGACTGTTGACTTCCTAGAAGCCTGAGCACATCCTTGTGCTATTTATTCAGTACTACTCTATTTTTCTAATATAGACATGCACAGGTACATATTTCCCTGTTACTGTTTTTATTGTGTCCATAAATTTTTATATGTTGTACTAACATTGTTATTTGATTCTAGGTACTTTTAATTTTCTAACCCCATTTCTTTTGTGACCCATTGATTTTTCAAGAGTGTATTATAATCCCAAATGTTTGAATTCTATTTGGGTTTTTATTGTTTATTACTAGCTTCATTTTTCTGTGATTTGATACAATGCAAGAGATTAAACTCTTTTGTATTTATGTAAACACCCTTTATGACCTAAGATACAGTCTCTCTTGGAGAAAGCACCATGTAGTCCTGAGAAAAATATGTATCCCACTGTTTTTGAACGCTATACTCTGTAGATATCTTTAAGTTTAATGTGTCCAATGATAAAGTTCAACCCTTACACTGAGCATGGGAGCACTATGCATCAGGGGATTCATCCACTGATAAGTTCAGGAACTGCATACTGCTAGATGATTGAGCCTAGTTGGAAATGGGTCAATAAAGGCATGACCTGATGAAGTGCATTCTTGTCCACAGCTCTTTCCTTCTCTGCTTCCTGGTATCCATGGGTCTGGCACCATTTTCTCTAACATAACCCCCTCTACTATCCTATTTTTACCTTGGACCCTTATGAAAGAATGGGCCAAAATAAATTCCTCCTCCTTTAAATTATGGCTGTTTGAGTGCATGTTGGTGACAGGAAAGTGACTAAAACAGAATTTGGTACCAGAAGTGAGGTTGTTACTATGATTTTAACTGAGTGTATGGTTGATATTCGTGGTGGGAATTTGGAAAGCCTGGTGGATGTCAGCTATAAAAGCCCTAGAATGCTGTGAGTTAAGCTTGAATGCAGATTCTTCCAGAATTCAGAAGGCTAGAATGTTGACGGGAATGCAAATAGTAAAGGTAAGACTCAAGAGGGGTCCTTTGGGAGCAAGGACTTCATTGGCTGTGGGACTAGAGGACATGTGTATTACATGCTTTCAGAAAATTTGCCCATGTCTTGAGATTTTTTGAGAGACTGAGTTTAAGGCCATTGAACAAGTTAATCTGTTCGAGGAAGTCCAACATTCAGGCTGTGGAAGGATATTATTGATTGCTTTAGACAGATTTTTAGTGAGAATCATAAGGCAAAACTAAACTGAATGACGTCTCAAAAAGAAAGGAAGCACCTGTAAAGTTGGAGCAAAGGACAATGTGACTGCTACATAGATTATCATTAAAAAGAAGCCAAGTACTTGTACCTGGAAGAGAGGAATGATGGCTTGAAGGAATTGGTTAGATCCCACCTACTGCAGGCTTAAAGATGTGATCAATCATTCACTTGAAAATCAATCCCCACAATACACTTCTAATTTAGGAACACTGAAGGAAACAGAAAATGTGGCTAATAGTTCAACCATCCAGGCAGGCAGAGGCCTCTGCAGCTATGATCCAGGCAGAAACAGGCTGCTTCTTGAGCTGGAGCAGACTGTGGCACTTGTCATTCTGGTTTTCAGGTATGAAGAATAAAATGTTTTAGTGTCCCAGAGGCTCCTCCCCATATATTAGAAGAAGGTCTGAGAGACCAGTGAGTGCGCCCATAAGATAGCAGTTCATAAAACTGTGAGAGTGAAGGAAAATATCCATTGGAGATCCCAGGAGACATTAAGTTTATTTAGGAAATCTACAGGCAGTCAGTGGCACCATACCAAAGAAGATGCAAAATGGGTTGTAACAGTGGCTTTCCCAATCCCTTTGAAATAGATGACAGAAGTTGCTCCCGGTGCTAGATATGAATTAAATGTTTACCTTACTCGATTTTGGTCTTGCTTTATTCTCATTTCTTTCTGATTCCCTATTTCTCTCTTTTGCTGTGGAGATATTTACCATGGACCAATGTATGTTGGAAGTCTTTAACTTTCTTTAGGGGTTCATAGCTAGGCTGAGACTTAAATCTCAGAGGCAGACTCTGGACTTGGACTTCTCAATACTGTTATAACTGTTAGGACTTCTGCAACTGTTAGAGATGGGCTAAATGCATTTCTTATATGAAGATGGACATAGGGTTTTGGGATAGATTCATAGTGTAATGTTACAGTTTAAATCTAAAATATTTCCCAAAGTTTTCATGCATGTGGAAGGTGATTGGAGCATTGCATGATGGATCCAGCAATAAGTTCAGTGGCTGAATATGCTGTTAAGTGTTGGGAGCTGGTTTGAAATGGAGCACTGGATGGGTTTATTATTGGCCCATGTTGCATTCCTTCTCTTTTGTTGCCTGGATTTAATGCAGCAAATAATTTTCTGCCACCATGTTGTTTTTTCCTTGGTATCAGCACCCATGGACTGAATACAACCTTCTTCCTTTAAGTTGTGGGTATTGCATGTTTTGTCCCTATAATGAGAAAGCTGATTAAAATATCTATGCTGGGAACTTCCTCCCATTCACTGCCCAAGAGATCAGCTTTGGCGGAGCTAAAAGCTGGTTAGGACTGGTGGACACTGGACCATGGGTGCCAGGCTGGGAGCCCACTACAGCGGTGCAGTGCTGTTCCACTCAGCTTCTTTCCTCTGAGAGTTTACACTTTTCCCAGGGTGACTTGTTTGATGGGCACTGAAATTCTTCTGATGGGTTATTCATTCAAGTTTTCTGTCCATGTTCCTCTCTGTTGTTTTAAACTGCCATGGAGGTTGGTGAAAATCTTCTGAGCGTCTTGTGCACACTGGTGCCTGTAGTCTGCCAACCCATTTTCTACTAAAAAGTCATTTGCAACCTGCTTTTTTCTCACATCAATTTAATGTAGTATGTTAGATAATTACATTAATTGGATTATTGTGGAAACAGATAGGATGCATAACTGATAAATCTAAAGAAAATACACAGTTTAGTCAATGCATCAATAGATACTTGGAAAAAAATTCTCATTGCATCACTTTAAAACAAAGCTAAATGTTTTACTTTTTAAAAAGAGAGTGTACTTTTATAGTTTAATTTTATCAAATCTATCAAATTTTAAGAGATGATGTTCTCTCAGAAGTCTGAATGTAAAACTGAAGTGTTTGCTAACCTGTAGGTTAGCATCATTGCCATTTTAAATTTATTTTTTGGGTTGTTTATGTTTTAAGATTTTGAAACAGAGTCTTGCTCTGTGATTCTGTCTAGCCTTGATCTCATTGTGTAGCCCAGGTTTTCCTAGAAATCACAGTGACCCTTCTCCTTCAGCCCCCTGAATGGTATGATTACAGGTGTGCACCGCCGTATTTGGCTTTTAAATTTATTCTTATGTTAAAAATTAATCTACTTGAATATGTTAACATTTATACATATAAAAAATTAAAAGGATATTTGTGGATGAAATTATTTCTTGAGGAATGTATCACAGATAATGGATATATAACTCACATACTTATTTGAAGTTAGAATTCTAGAGATAGAGTTTTTGGGGCTGACTCCTTGGGAGAAAGAAATATTGTCCAGAATATTTCTGGGTTCTGTTTTATGTCTCTAACTTTTATCAACAGCAGTTGATTTTTTTTCTTCTAACTGGGTTTGTTATCTTGTCTGATACCTATGTAGTAGTTCTGGTTCAGCCTGTTTGAGGTTTTGATTTATTTGTAGAGTATACTTTTGGGAGAAAAAATGCAGCTATATACCAAGAGAGGATACAGGCATGTTACCATTATTGCAGTGTGTGCTTTCTTAAAATGTGTATTTCCATGTAGTGACTTGTTTTTCAAAACCTGAATGTGGAGGAGACAACGTGGCTGAATAGAGGACGAGCCTTGTTCCGAGTCATTCAGAGAAACTCAACTAAACCACAGGTAACTAGAGGAAAGGGGAGGGACATAGATCTGGAAATTAAAATCAATCTGATTCAAGAGACTAATAGATCATGCCTAAGATAGGTAATAGAATAAAACAGCCAGCCAGCCCACTCACTGCCCATGGATGTTGGATGACGGTGACTGCCCACCATACTTGGAATTATTAGATTCCAAGCGTGGGCCCCCCACCCAGACATAGAAAAACCTCTCCATGCTTCATATCTTGCTTGTAGCAAACTGTCTGCACCCGAGATCCTGGTACAAGGAGCCCACAGAAGACAAGCAGAACCCCTTGCTCAGTGGCCAAATCCATAGATGGCATTCTGTACTCACTCCGACCTCCTGTCTCCTAGAAAGTCCCCAAACTTTTACCTCTCTCAGCAAGATCTCCTTCTCCCCTCTCTAGACTCCCCTATAAAATATACCTTCTCCCCTCACTCAGGGCCAGTGGTTGTTTTGTCCTTGGCCC
The DNA here is from genome assembly GCA_004027295.1 of Dolichotis patagonum. Classification (NCBI taxonomy): domain Eukaryota; kingdom Metazoa; phylum Chordata; class Mammalia; order Rodentia; family Caviidae; genus Dolichotis; species Dolichotis patagonum. The sequence goes on along the minus strand of PVJX010008275.1, from coordinate 44,278 downwards.
AACAGTACCTGGTCTGCAAAAGTTATTGCTATGGTGCTTTAACCTTTCCTGCCTCAGCAGTCTCAGTCATGCACTGGTTTTAGCCTAACAAGAATCTCACAAGAAGAGAAAAGGCAACAAAGAAACAAACAAACAAACAAAAAACAAAAGCAAGATATACTAAAATGATGTGGCTAAATCAAGCCATACAGGATGGACGGGATTTAAGGTCCCCTGCCTCTTCTGCCTTCCTCTAAATAGAAGACCGTACAGTCCAGCCACAAATTCTGCCAACATAATCTGCTCCCTCCTTGATGATCTGACAGTTTTCCTTTTTTTCTGTTTTCCTTCTTTCTTTTGCTTTTCTTCCAGTTCCTTCTGTGTACTAGAGTGCTAACTGGAACCACCAGAAACAAGATTAAAGACTACAGAGGTGCTTAGTAATTGGAACAGTTAACCCCTGCCCTGTGACCTATGGTTAAATTGGCTCCAGGAATTAAACAGCCTTGCACCTTGGGACCCTGTTGTGCTAGGCTGTCTCCATGCTGCCCAGAAAGGGAGCAGAAAGCCAGCCCACAGCACATTCCCATCTCATCCAGGAAGTTACAGATTGCAGCAGAGGTGGGTGACAGTGGCAGAAAAACTTGTAAAGCAGTGAATGGGAAATTAGCACCCCCAGCTTGGGAGAGGAGTAGGAATTGGGACTGAGAAGACTTGGACTGCAACAACAGGAGCAGAGGACCAGGTGTATCAAAGCATTGCACCACAACCTGCAACAAATGACCCCAGAAGACAGAAACTTGCCCGAGAGGAACAGTGAAGGCTGAGCAAGGATCAGGAGGAGCCAAAGGTGAACTGAGACTGGGAACAGAACCCCGTCTCTGTGCATAAATAGCACAGAACCTGCGAGAGAGACGCAGAGAGAAACAGGGGAAGGAGTGGACGCTAAGGGACATAGAAAAAGAATTGGCTGAAGATTCTGTCCCCAGATCTCCACATCTGGAAGCCAAGATCAACCTCAAATCCAGCACAGACTCTACTGCAGATTTGACAGTGTTAACCAGTAGTTTTGGATTCTTGGTGGACACAAACAGAATTAGTTTTTTTCTGGTTTGTGATTTTTTTTCCATTTTTGCTCTATTTTTTTGTCTTTTACATATATTTTCGTTTTAGTCTATTTATCTTCTTTTCACCTTTGCTCAATTTACCTCTCTATACTTAATCGTATTTTCATATGAGTGAAGAGGCACTTTAATTTTTTTTGGTCAACTACAAAAATTCCTTACTTACCCCTTCATTTTTTTCTCTTCTGCCCTTTTCTCTAGTTTCCCAAGGCTTGTGTGATCATCCTGCATCCTCCAGCCTGGGTTCTACTTTATTTCTTTTCAGTAATCTCTGTTCTATCAACTATCTTACCTAAATTTTCCTATCATAGGGGAAAAATAACTCTACCAAGAGGAAACACTTTGCATACAAACTCCCAATTTATGTTTGGTTTTGTTATAAAGTTGTAGATTTTGCTTCTATGGTTAAAGGTACAAAATTAATTATTACCACAGATTCTCAGTTTCTAAACTGTGCTTGACACTAGTGTCGTGCCAATTATATTGTTTTAGCTAGGATGCCATATCTGTTTTGATGAGTTATCCTCACTTCTGTAACGAGAAGTTCTAGGATAATAACCTAACCACACTTCAACACCAAAGAACTGGGAACTGAGTCAAACAGATAACAATATCTCACTGTTAATTATTGGTAAGGTAGAATCCTGAACAGAGACAAGACAAGAACCTCCACACGCAGAAGACATCCTAAAGAACAATCATTGCCTAGAGAGGCCTTGATAATAGTGATAAAGTTATCTACTATGAAAACTTACAAGGATCAAAAAAGACAACAGAAATGTTTTGAAACAGAAAATGACAAGACACAGAAGTAAAATACAACCTCAGACCTCCAACCCACTCTGAATAATTCCAGGAGACAATGAGAAAGAGGAAAATGGAAGACACTCAACAGAAATTTCTGAAATGATAACAACTAAAGCAAAGAAACAAATCCAAGATTTAGCTATTACAAATTGTGCTGCTATAAACATGAGTGCACATATATCACTGTGACATGATCTTTTCAATTTTTCTGGGAAAATACCCAGGAAGGGAATAGCTGGATTGAATGGAACTTCCAATCCTAGTCTTCTGAGGAGTTTGCATAATGATTCCCATAGTGGTTGCACCAGTCTACACTCTCACCAACAGTGGAGAAGTGTTCCTTTTTCCCCTGCATCCTTGCCAACATTTGTTATCAGTTGATTTCTTGGTGACACCCATTGTTTCTGGAGTGAGATGAAATCTCACTGCAGTTTTAATTTGCATTTCTCAAATGACCAGTGATGATGAACATTTCTTCATGTGTTTATTTGCCCTTTGTGTGTAAGATAGATAGCCATACAACTAAATGTATGTTAGTTCATCAAACAGAATGGTTTGTACTGTCATTGTTTGATTGTGCACTTTTTTGCTTTAATTTTGTGACTTGAGCAACTACTTCTAAGATAACAATATCTAATTTATCGTCTAGTGACTTCTTACTGTTTTTTTGAAATTCTGTATTATTTCTGTCCCTTTTTCTGTTTTTTTCTCTAAATAAAAACAAAAGAAAAAAAGAAATCCAAGAGACTATAAAGGAAATAAGATCAGAAATAATCTCTCAGGTTAAAAAAAGAAATGTCAACATTTATAAAGGAATTTCTCAGCAAATCTAAAGTAAGATTGATAAAAAAAAATAAAGGAGATAGGAAGAAGATGTAAACCATGAATGATCAATATAGGAAAGAAAGAGAACATGTGAAATAGATTCAGACAGACATCCAAGAAATTACAATTTCTATTGAAAGCTAACAAAAACATTTAAATGAAACTGAAGACAGACTTTTAGACCTTGAAGACAAAATCTTGACTAGTGATCATAAAAGGAAAGATTTTTTGAAAATAACAAAAGACCCGGAAATAATAGTGCAATGGTTGCAAGAACAACACAAAACAAAAGAATATAAGAATAATTTGTGTAGGGGCTGAGGATTTAGGTCAGTGGCATAAGCACCTGCCTTGGAAGCACAGGGTTGTGAGTTCGATCCCTGGTACTGAATTGAAGAATAATGTGTGTCAATGTAAAAAAGAGTCAACACAAATGACATAAAACATAAAAACTTGCTTGCAGAAGTAATAGAAAAAAATTTCCCAAGCAGGTAAAAGAATCTGGATACAGATAAGCAAAGCATGTTGAACTCCAATTAGCCATAGCCCAAATAAATCTGCACCCATACATATAGTAATCAAGATTCCAGAAATTAAGCATGAGAATACAATATGAAAAGCTGTTTGAGACAAGAAACATAACCTTTCAAGGGAAGCCAATCAGAATCACTGTAGCCTTCTCAACATAAATATTGAAGCCAAGAAGAGCATGGAGTAAAGTATTTCAAGTCCTGAAAGAAAACAACTTCCAACCTAGATTGATGTATCTCCAGAATTATCTTTCAAACGTAATGGAGAAATAAGATATTTCAAAATAAGAACACCTGAAGACATTTATGACTCTGAAACCAGCTCTGCGAATGCACTGAAGAATATTAGAAAGATACAACAAAGACCACAAACACAGGAAGACAAATAGAAAGAAACTGCCCATCAGATCAAGCAATTAAACAGTGAAGAAAGACAGGAAGCAACAAAAAAACAACATGGAAAATTAAGCTAGCATATATCAGTTATAATCATCAAAGTAAGTGACCTAAAATTTACCAATCAGAAGAAAAAGACAGGGAGAACAGATCAAGAAACAAGAGCTAACAGTATGTTGTACAAAGGAAACATATTTATCTCAAAAAGAAATTCATAGATGAAAAGTCAAAGGATGTGAAACAGTGCTGCATGTAACAGGAACCCAGAAAAAAATCAGGGAAAACTATTCTGTTTGCTGACAATGTGAATTTCAAACATAGAATGATCAAAAGAGACAAAAAAGGTCAATGAACACTTGTTAGGGGAAAAGTTTGAAAATCTGCTCACAAATCAGAATGTACCAAATATGAGAGCACTCAACTATATAAGACAAATATTAATTGACATGAAAAATCAAACAATAACACAATTGTAATGAGGGCTCTTGATAATCCACTATCACAAATAAAGTAATCAACTAGACAAAAGATCAGCAAACAAATGACAGAACAGCACCAAACCTGTGAGAAAGCAGACTTAGTAAACATTTATAGAGTGTTCCACCCAACAACACCAGAATAAACATTCTTCTCAGCTGCACATGTGACATTTTCTAAATGTTAGTCCATAGAACATGCTTAAGTAAATGCAAAGGAGCTAAAATTATCTCATGCATATTATTGGATCATAGTGCAAGGAAATTGGAAATTAACAGCCAAAGAAACTGTGGAAAAATTCTGTAAATACATGGGAATTAAATAACACCTTTCTGAACAACCAATGGGTCACTGATGAAGTTAAAGAGGAAATAAAATAATTTACAATTAAACAAAAAAGAAGGTACAATATACCAGAACTTGGGAGATATAATGAAAGCAGTCCTAAAAGAAAAGTTTATAGCAATGTATTCTCACATCTGGAAAATAGTGAGCACTGATAAATGACCTAATGTTGCACCTCAAGCTTCTAGAAAATGAAGAGCAAGTCAATACCAGAACTCATAGAAGGGAGTAAATTATAAAAATCAGAGCACGAATTCATGCAATTGAGCCTGAGAAAACAATACAAAGAATGAATCCAAGTGTTGATTCTTTCAAAGAATAAATAAAATTGATAAATTGTTAGCAAACCTTGTCAAAAAAAGGAAAGACTCAAATTCACATAATGAAGAATGAAAGGATTGACATCACTACAGACCCTGTGGAAATTTAGAAGATCATCAATACCTACTTTGAAAACCTTTACTCTCATACGATGGAAAAGAAGAAAAGGACAGATTCCTAGATACATACAATTTACTTAATCAAGATATACATTCTGAAAAACTCAATATCAGTCAATGAAATTGAAAATGCACTTATAAACTTATCAACAAGAAAAGCTTAGTTCTGATAGATTCACTGCTGAGTTCTAAAAAACATTTGGAGAAAATTCAATGCCTATACTCCACAAAATATTTAACAAAATTTAGAGTGAAAAAACACTCCCTGACTGATTCTTGGAGGGACATATTATGCTGATACCAAAATCAAAGAAAGATTCAGCCAAAAAAGAGAAGTACAAGCCAATCTTCCTAATGAACACACATGCAAAAATCCTCAATAAAATACTAGCAAATAGAATGCAACAAATGATCAAGAAGATTATACACCATGACAAAGTGGTATTCATCTCAGGAATGCAAGGATAATTCAACACCTACACAAATCAAACAACATAGTAAAACACATGAAGATAGTCAAAGACAAACATCACATAACCATCTCCATAGATGCATAAAAAGCTTTTGACAAACTCCAACACTGATTCATGATAAAAACCCAACAGAAAATTGGAATAGATGGTCTTTATCTCAATATGATAAAAGCCATCTATGACAAACCAACAGCCAACATCATACTAACTGGACAAAAACTGAAATCTTTCACTCTAAAATAAGAACAAGAAAATGGTGTCCACTGTCACCAGTACTACTCCATATGGTACTGGAAACATTAACCAGAGCAATTAGACAAGAGAAAAATAAAATGAATAAGGTTAAAAAAGGAAAAATTAAATTATCATTCTTCACAGATGACATGATACTCTATAGACAACCCTGAAAACTCCACCAAAAATTATATTTAATAACCAAATTCAGTACCATAGATGTATACAAAGTCACACTCAAAAATCAATAGCATTCCTATATACAAAATAAGAAATTAGGGAAATCACAATAGCATCCAAAAAAATGAAATACTTAGAAACCAATCTAACAGAGGAGGCAAACAATCTCTGTATTGAAAATTACAGTTCTCTGAAAAAGATTGAAGAGGGTATCAGAAAATGCATAGATGTCCCTTGTTCATGGATAGGAAGAACCAACATAGTGAAAATGGCCATACTTTCAAAATTGTTACACAGATTTAATGCAACCCCAATCAAGATACAATTTGTATGCCTCATAGAACCGTAGAAAACATCCTTAAAATTCATTTGGAAGCAGAAGAGATATATAATAGCAAAAGTGATTCTCAGCAACAAAAGCAAGGCAGAAGGCATCATAATCCTATCTTGTAACTACACTACAAAGCAACTGAGATAAAATCAGCATTATACTGACACTGAGGATCAGTGGAAAATTTAGAAGATGCAGACACAACTACAAACGCACTCAGCCACCTTATCTCAGACAAAGGGGCCAAACATACTCACTGGAAGAAAAATAGTTTCTTTAATAAATGGTGCTGGAAAAAAATGGCTCTCTGTAGGCCAAAGATTAAAACTAGACTCAAGTCTATCATCATGGAAATGGATCAATAGTAAAATAGAAATGCTAACTTTGCTGGAAGAGAAAGTAGGTAGAAATCTTGAAGACATAGGTGTAGGTGGAGAGTTCAGGAACAAAACTCAGACTACATGGCAGTACTTCAAAGGACCAATAACTGGGATCTTATCTTGTTATAAAGCTTTTGTACAATAAAAAAAATCACCAACAAAGTGAAATGACAGCCCACAGAGTGGGAAAAATTTTAGCAAATTGTCCCTCAGACAAAGGACTGCTATCCAGAACATATAAAGAACTGAGAAGCATAAGGTGCCCCTAATCCAAAGGTGGAAATCTGAGATGAACATGCACTTCTCAAATGAAGAAATATAAATAGCAAATAAAAACTTCAAGAAATATTCGGCATCACTGGTCATTTGAGAAATGAAAATTTAAATGACACAGATTCCATCTCTCTCCAGAAAGAATGCCTGTCATCAAAAAATCAATCAATAACAAATATTGGTGGGACTGTGGGTAAAAAGGAACCCTTCTCCACTGTTGGTGGGAGTGTAGACTGGTACAACCACTGTGGAAGTCAATATAGACTGTCCTCAAAAACTAGGATTGGTGGTTTCATTCAAACCAACTGTTTTCCTTCTGGGTATCTTATCAGAAAAATTAAAATCAACATACCACAGCGATATATGTGCACCCATGTTTATAGCAGCACGGTTTGTAATATCTATATCTGGAAACAACCCAAATGCCCATCAACTAAGGAATGGGAAAAAAGATGTGGTATTTACATACAATAGACTACTACTCAGTCATTAAGAAGGATAAATTTGAAGCTTTTAAATTTTTTTAAATCCAAGACTTTTATAGGTAAATGGATGCAACTTGATATCACATTCATAGTTGAGATAAATCAGACTTATGTGTAAGCATCACATTTTTTCTCTGGTGTGAGAAACCAAAAGACTAAATGAGTTCTAAAATGTGCAATAAATATTGTGAAATAGGAAGAAATTATCCAAAAGGAAAAACGAGAAGGATAGGTAAAAGGGGAAAGGCCAGTAAGGACAAAGGGAAAACGCAAGTGTGTTTTACTATTAACGTTTCTTAGTTTATTGAAAAGGAAAGTTTGTGCTAATATCTGTTGGAGACATTTTTGTGCTCAGATCTTGTAATCTGAGCAGCTGATTTAAAGATAATAACATGGAATGTATTAACTGTTATTGTTTTCCTATTATTTTGTTATGAAATTTTGTTTAACTTTTTTTCCATTAAAAACACCAAAAGAATAAAGAGCCTGTTCAGATCAACATGTAGAGAGTCCTATTTTAAAGGTCAAATATAAATTGAGTATACCAACAATAGAATTGCATATTTGCACGTCTGCCCTTTCTTACGGTAGCTGCAGCTAGGTTATATTAATAATTTTAGCATGCAAATAGTAAGATGCCTTACACAAGACAGTATAAGACAGTTTTTTCTGAAGTCATGATATTAATAAAACTAAATAATGTTTACAAAATTTCCTGGGCCTCTGTTAACTCATTTTAATTCTTACATCTTTTATATATATATCCTTCTTTCTTCATTTTATTCTCTATCTTCAGTTTTGTTATCTGTAAAAGATAACTAAAGTAATTCCAGTGTCTAATGATATATTGTCTAATTTCATAAATCTGAGACTTTAATTCCTTTTATACTGACTTTTACATGATGATTTTTTAAATAAGCCAAACCATATGGCTTCTGTTTTAAAAATATGAGAATGTTTTTTATTCTTTCCTCTTTTAAAAACCATCTACTGCTGAGTGCACATCATGGACATATACCCAAAATGTAGCACACACTACCTCCAACTTTTGGACCTATAGTTGCCCTGACCTCCCCATTTGTGCGTGTCCTCTTTTAAGGCAATAAAATGCAGGTACCTTTGCCACTTTAACTATACAAATGTACTATTTCATGGAACTAATCACATTCTAATGTGCAGACCTCAAGTCTATCTACTAAAATAGTTACCTACCTAAACAAGAAACTATATTCACTTAAAAATGATTCTCCATTTTCTCCTCCCTGAAAACTAAATCTACTGTCTATCTCTGTGCATTTCCTCTTCTAGATATTTCATATCAATGGAGTTGTACAGTATTTGTCATTTTGCATCTGGCATATTTCATGTAGCATAGTTTTGTTCAATGTTCACTCATGATATGTAGCATATATGACAACTTCATTCGTCTATCTGCCTGCTATTTCATCACCTGTATATACTACAATATGTTTATTCATTCATCTATTGATGCATATATGGATTGTTTCCATTCTCCCCTGACTATGCCTGGCTTCTAGTTTTTATAATAATGGATCAGTTTCTTATCCTGATTTCCCATCTATTCTTTGCACTAAATACTAAAATTAAACAACCCTTTTCCCATACCTTCTTTATTCTACTCAAAATAAGACTTTTAAATATGCCCTTTATTTCTGTTTAATTTTTTCTGATAATGACTATCAGCTTATATCACAATTTTTTCCCTGAGGGAATAATTTCACAGCGCCAGTGTGTTTACATAAAAACATAGACTGTTAAATAAGCACATCCATATGATGATTAAGACTCATTTGAATTAAATTTCTTCTAGAATCCTGGTAGCAAAATTACAATTGTCCTTTCAAAATTACAAAAGAGCTTGTGGCTGTTAATTATGGCGTGTTCACTTGAAGGGACTGACACATGCCTGGCAGATAGGAAGACACAGCTGTGGTGTCCGCGGATGGTCAGCACAAAAGGCAGCAGACAGAGAATGGAGGACCCGTCCTGGATGCTGTGGTACCCACTGATAGGCTTGTAGTCTGAACGCAATGAAAGGGGAGGAAGAAGAAGAATGTGTGTCCGTTTCTGAAGAACCCCATTCACCACCACTGTCTTTGGACAGTGGTGTCCAGTGTCTCCAGCATTCTAATGCAGACTTCGTATGACTCTGCAATGGGCTTGCAGGCCTTGGACCTTAGACTGGTCCTCCGTCCTTGGGACATCTTTTCTGGCAGCTTACGCCTCTTTAGGCTGAGTGGCCTACTATACACTCCGGCTTTCCAACAGTCATGAATTCATAGATCATCACTGTGGACTTTCCTGCCTCTAATCCTGTAAGGCTGTCTAATAAATACTCCTGTGTAAATCTACACATATATTCCATTACTCCTGTCCTTCTGTAGAACCCTAATTAATGCAGATATACAAGCTATTTATATTGTTTCTTGAAAAATAGGCATCAACTTTCAGAAAAAATATTTGCACTCATGACTAATTTTGTTTTATCATAAATAGACTTCTTTTTAAAGTTATTCCTAGTACAGTGCATTTACTAAAATCATATTAATGCAGAAACTAGTAAGGCCGTGCCCTCGTAGAAAAATCTTCTATGGCTAAAATTCATATAAACTCTTTTTATACTACCAAATTTAAATATTTCTTTTTCTGGTCAGAAATCTTTACATTTAAAATAGTAAGGCATATACTTTATTCTTGGGGGCAAAATAGTTTAGATTGGGGATTGTCATGAATTGGTTTTGATGAGGGCATTTGCAGCAATACTGATGGAATACCAGCACCTCCAAGGTGCTACATGCTAGCTGCGTTTCCTTCTCTTAATTTACATGCAAAGGCTTACAGAGCCTTGGAAAGCTGGGTCAAAGCAAAGAACATCGCTAATGAACCAAAGCTAATACACAATTATCGAGAACCACTGTATCCTTTAAAACATAACAGAGGAGTACAACACCCTTGTATAACAAAATGCAAGCTGCATTTAGAAGGCCTTTTTTTCATTGTTTATGACAAGTAGGTCTCACTCATTTTTCTTCATTTTGTTTTATTCAGTCCACAGTATTTAAGTCTGTGTGTCACAGTTGGTCATGTGGAGACCAGGTGGAAAACAATATTTAAAACAATCAGATGTTAACCAGAGCTGGCTGAATTCAGCTTAGCATTTGTCATATTTCCATTTATTTTTAGCTGCTGACACACATGAAAAGACATACAAAATGTGTCCTTTATGTTTGGGTAAATAAAGCAAAGAAACTGACAATTTTATGCTACTGTAAGTTATAGTTGAATATTTTTGTGTCTAAGGTTGTGTGCATGAATTAAGGGAACACAGCCAAAAAACATTAGTCTCTGTTTGGATTGTTTTTGCAATCAATACTGACTTTTCTCATTTTATTGATCTGACCACAATCCACACTGAAGTTTTGCTTGGAAAAACTGGATAATTTACCTCTTTATCCAGCTGACTTTCTTACACAGAGGAGGTGCTCACCAAATGTTTGTGAAAGGGAAAGATGAAGGTACATTTTATTATTACCCAGTGTCATTTCTGTGAAGAAAGCATGATTGCATAAGAATTTACAGTCCAGCAACATTTGCATTGTTCTTCTCCATTGTTTAAAAACAATGTAATAATACACAAAACAGTATAACTCTATTTAGACAGGCTTCTGTTACACATTCTATAGCTGCTTCATAGACACCAAACTAAAACTAGAAAGACTGTATATTTACAAATTAAGTTGAATTTATTAATCTGTTATTCAGTATGATATGCACAGATGTTAGCTTGGGCTTGGAAGGGGAACTTGGAGATATGCATGAAATCTCTGAAACTTTCTGCAAATGTTGGAAGATATCTGTGTGGCATAATATAAGTTTCCCTGAATGAATAGTACTTTCTTGTTTAGAAGCATTTGAAATGTTTTTACTGATCAAATCATCATGACAAATGCAAGATTAACTATTCCACTGTTCTGATAGTACAAGTGAAAAAACTTGTGAAATTTATGAGTTTGTATTCCAAGTGAAAAAAACTCGTGAAATTTAGAAGAGTTTGTGACAAAAGTGGGGAAACAGCTGGAGGACTGAAGTACAGGTTTCATTAGTCATGACATTGCTTGGGGGCATGTAGCACAGCTCAGGAAAATCTGAAGAAGCCACTTGTGTTTTCTAGGTCTGCTCATTAATAGTCCAACTATTTATTAATTTAATCTGGTAATCTAAGGCTTCATGCTACAAACAGCATACAATAGACTGGATAAAAGATATTAGTCAAGATTCTTCTAGAGCAGATAAACTGAATTGATCAAAATCTGCAAGAAATTTGAAATTTGGGCTGGGGATTTAGCTCAGTGGCTTAAGCGCCTGCCTGGCAAGCGCAAGGTCATGAGTTCAATCCCCGGTACCAAAAAAAAAAAGAAAAGAAATTTGGAATTTGAGTAAAGACATTGGGGTGAAGGCAAGACTCAGAACTTTGAGTTGAGCTTAGAGTTCCTGGTGTGCAAACTAAAATACAAAATATAATTAATTATATGATTCACATTTGAAAATTTATCATTTCCTCACAAGGAAAAAATGCATTGTTTGCTTCAAAGAAATATTTGGTTCAATACATTACAGTATTTGGTACATTTTACTTTATGAATATAATGACATTTTTCAATAGCATCTCTTTAATAAATGTATTAGTAGTATTTATACATTTATTTGTTTTTGTAATAGCAAACACCCTGCATTCAATGACAATTGTAAACATTCAAGCTCCAACCTTTAGTATCTCAGGACAGGACTATGATTGGAAATAAAGTCTTCCCCAAAGGTAATCAAGGCAAAATGAGGATATGTGGGTGATGCCCGATCCAATTCCACTGTATCCCCATAGTAAAAGGAGATTGGAACACTGATATGCATGCATTCAAAGATGACAATGAAGAGGCTTCAGGAAAAACCAAACCTGCTGAGAGCCTACGGCACTATGATGAAATAAACTATTGTCTTAGCCCTTCAGTCTGTCCCATATTTTATGGCAGCCTTAGCAAACTCATATAAGTAGGTAAGTTTGAACAGTGTAAAATTATTTGTACTACAGCATAATTTCCAGTTGTATCACACAGTAATGCTGCCTCACTCACAATTCCCAGTTCTGTGGTCAAAGTTGCCCACAGTCAACTCTGCTGCAAAAACGTAAGAGACACCTGGCCGAAATAAATAATTTATAAGTTTTAACTATGATGCAAATTCTGAGTTTTCTCATCATCTAACTTATCTACTCAGAATGTGAATCTTCCACTTATCCAATGTTTGCCCATACTTGAATAGCCTACGAGTGTATATAGTCTTTAGACAGTACCATCTCGGTTATCATGTCTACTCTTATGGAATCAGAGTGCTTGTGTTCAGTCTAGTGTTATTTTTAAAGATACTTTAACTTTTAAAATTTGTACATTTGTAGTATATGAAGATTACATTCATCATGGAGAGATAGATGGTTCATATACATAACTTTTATTAACTGTTTAACCCCCTTTTCTCCCTTCTTTACACTGCATTTCTTGGACCCCATCTAATTCTCATATTTATATATTCTCCCAAAAATGTGTACATCAGGAAAGGAAAAAACTTGCATAAATATTTTAATACAAAATTTATTGGGACATCATGAGATTAATGCAAGTTGTTATTGGCTTCTACAATTAAAAGAGGTGCTGAAAGTAATGTTAGCTTCCAAGCATTTATTATGTCTATTTTCCTGAAGTATGTAAGCATATATTATGCATATACATGTTTGTATGTTCACATTTCTTATAGGGACTTGTTACATATACACAGCACTTCACAATTACCCTGTTTAAAATCTAATTTGTTCAATTCTGCCTTCCCTGTGTCTCTTGGTTTCCTTTCCCTATGCCAAAGTTCCACCTTTCTGTTCCCTAATGTCTATATTTTATTTTGCACTTTATATATTGGAGTCTCATATAAGAGAAAATGTATTACACTTAAGTTTGTGTGTTTGATTTATTTCACTTAATATTTGTTTTTCATACCAGGAATCAATCTCATGACTTCACACTTGCCAGGTAGTGTATCACTTAATATTATTGTCTCAAGCTGTGTCCATTTTCCTGCAAATGCCTCAAATTTATTCCTTGTGACAGATTAGTTCTCCACTGTGTATAAATACGTATTATTTATCCATTCATCTGTTGATGGACTTGACTTAGAGTACCTCTAAGATATAGCTATTATGAATTGCACTGCTGTAAGCCTAGGTATGAATGTATCATTGTACCGTGATGTCTTTAAGTCTTTGGAGAAGATGCCAACAAGGGGAATAGCTGGGTCAAATGGAGTTATTTATATTTAGTGTGAGGAATTCCTAAACTGATTTCTCTACAGGTTGCACGAATTTACATTCCCACCAACAATGAATGATTCCTTTCCCCCTACAGTTTCATCAATATATGTTGTTATTTTGATCTCTTGAAATGGCCATTCTTAACCGAGTGTGATGTAATTTCACATTGATTTAATTTGCATGTCTCATTTCTTGTTTGTTTTTTGGCTGATATTTGCAGATGATTATAGTGTTAAGCCTTTGTTGCTACTATAGTAAACTCATTAGTAAGTAAATTTTAATCATGCACTTTGAGCAAGGATTGTGGTAGTCCTTTGTCTCTGTCCCCCAAACCTAAACATCTTAGTTTGTGAGAGCAGGATGCACTGTCTGTCATTTGTGTGACACTGAAGTTTCCTCTGTAAATGTGTCTTAATATTGTTAATGATACAGATGCCATTTTGGCATTGACTTACAGAGAAAACTATTAATAGCAACAATCCCATGACTCTAGTAATATCAAGCAATCAGTTTTTCTTGTATCATTCATCCATTGGATACTAACACACCACAGGAACCAATTAAGGACCATCCTTTGCCCCAAAGAAGAAATCCATAATTATAACGTAAACATCAAAACAACCCAGGCATTGACACACAGCTACTATGCAATAAAAATGACAGCTATAACACTGCTTATGGTAGAAAAAAATCAACAGTAATTTTATACCATCAACTGTCTAAAGACCAATAAAACTTTATGGTTATACTACTAAAGATATTGGGAGTTGGGAACAGGGGAATGCTGGAAGAAAAATTTGAAACCTGTAACTATTGGCATGAGAAAGATTTGAGAGAAATGGGGCAAATGATTTTACTGGGGAGTAGAGGAGTGTTTACATCTCTAGGTAAAAGTAACAGAAAAAAACTGTCAAGAATAAATGATGAAAAGGAAGAAAAGATTATATGAATAATAGAAATAAGAAAAAGGGTAAATTATAGTGAATAGAGAAAAATGAGGAAAAACAAAAAAATAAGAAAAAGATTTTTAAAAATTAAGGAAAATTCAGGAAACAAATAAACAAGAAAAAGATTTTTAAAAAATTAAGGAGAGAACATAAAGGAAAATTCCTCATAACTAAATAAAGCAGCAAATAAAAAAGGGGAAGAAAGAAATTTCTATGTGACTTTGAATGCATGCTTTGCTTGCAGGATCCCTAATTTTAGGGCAGTGCCCTGCTCAAGTGTGTTCCTCCTCCTAGGGGCGGATAAAGATGGTGATCAGATCCTAGCTGACCCAGCTCAGTGCAGGCACCAGAGATGGGAACACAAGAGTGCCAGTGCCGTTACCTTTGAATTCTAAGCAACTCAGGCAGGGCCGACCTCTGGCCACGCGAGCAAGACCTGTGTCCTTTACGTCAGGCCCTCAGTGGATCTCTTTCCAACCTGCTTCCTGACTGAAGCTTTCTCCTGTGAGGTAGTACGGCTACTCACATCCCCGATTCAGAGTCAGTCCTTCCCCAGGATGGTGTCCCACCAAGCACCCTCTCGTAGGACATGGTGGGTGCTTGTGCTAAAGTCCTTCCTCAGCTGTCACCCATAGGGCACCTCACTGGGAACAAAGTCCCACTGTCTTCTAAGCACTGGTCTGGGCCATTCCACTGCTGCAGTTCTCTGAGACCCCAGAGACCTCCAGCTTTTGCTTTGTCTCTCTAGGTTTGGGTGTTTCCTTCTTGCTCACAAGTTGCAAGCCAAGAGTTGGGGAGAAAGAGTAGAAACGGTTTCTTTCCTTCTCCATGCTTCTTTAATTTCTCAGTACGTTTTAATTTCCTGTCATTTCCCTCATCATTCTGGGGATCTCTCTCTCTCTCTCTCTCTCTCTCTCTCTCTCTCTCTCTCTCTCTCTTTCTCTCTCCTCCAAAGTGTTTTCCGGGATCTGGATTATGAATCAAAGATGGTTGAATTTTGTGGCTAACAACTCTGTCATTTTTCTTACTCTCCTTTAGTTTAATCTTATTTTTACTAATAATGGCTTCCAAGGACAAAAACATTCATGCTGGCATTCAGACATACCGAAGATAACCTGTGAAGAGGTGTCTTTAAGAGAAAAGGTAAAAGTTTTCAACTTTAAGAATGAAAACTATCACATTCTGAGGTTGGTAGCATCTATAGTAAGAATAAATATTCCTCTTCTGGAGAAAGACAGACTCATGATACTTATGCCGTTTCATCTCAGAATTCAAGGTTAGAACATGCATGTCTGTATGCCCAGGAAAACAACAGTGTCTATTGGCTTTAGTACCAGTGAGATGTCAGGTAGCTAGTGAGGGTGCTGGAACACGTCCTCTGCAGATAATGGGGAACTCTTACCTCTGTCATGGTACCAGGGAGGGCAGTGCAAGCTGGTGAAGAACCATTAAGTGTAGTTCTAAAGATTCCAAAACTATATGTGTTTGGCTTTTTCATAAAAATGAAAAACAAAAAGGAAAAAATAGCTTTGCTGCAACCAGTACTTAAACTTTATGATAAGGCAAAAATATTGTTTCTGTGCTAATTAAGGATCAAAGCTACACTACTATATGAGGCAAAAGATTTGATAATCTTTTATGAAAATGGAACAATCCTTTAAGGGTTGGGTCTTTGTAGTACATCATTCTAGTACATTCATCAAAAAAGTAATGAATGTTATGATATTAACACTGCATACCATAGGTTTGCATAGGCTATTTCTAAAGCAGAAATGACAAGACTATGACTATGATCAAGGAAAAACCTCATTAGTACAGATACACAAATACAAATTTATAAAAACAATTAAACTTAAAGGTAATTAAGTGTATAAAATGAATCAGAATTACAGTCTCAGTTACTGATGAATAATGTAAATAATTAAAATTTTTAATATCTCTTACAATATATGTCCTCAGAATTTTAACAGTTTATTCAATTGTCTGCATCTTTTGCCAATCTGTCACATCTCTGAGATAATGAACTTCACTTATTGTCTTTTTGTCTACTATTCAGTGATTGAGTGAATAAAAAACAAATGAACACATAAGCATCTAAAATTTGTCTTGCAATTGGATTCTCAAACTTTGCAGATACAGCATTTAATAATAGTTAACAGTTTTTCTATATTTGTTTTGTACAATAGGATAAAAATTGATAGAAATAAGTTTTAAAATTTCTTTTTGTAGGTGATTTAAGGGTGATGGAATCCAGATTTCATCATCATCATCATCTTCTTCAGTGCTTGGGTGCAGCATTTGCTGTCCGGAGTGCTGAGATTACAGGTGTGGACCCTTTCTCCTGATATCTCTCAGGAAAAAAATGCAGAATAAAAACGAATGTGTACGTCTGCAAAAGGAGATGGAACAGGATATCACAAAATGGAAGGATATTCCTTGTTTTCTCTTCTCTTCTACCAATCCTTTAACATTTTTAGATTTCTTTCTGCAGCCTTGTGTTTGCACTTGTACTTTACTGCCTCCCTGAATTAAGTTTGCGAGTTTTCCTCCATAGGAGAGAAGGATCTAGGCAGAGTCTTGTTTCTTTCCTGCTACTCCGCCTGCTTCTGTCTTGTAGCATCATTTGTTGAAGGAGAGAGCTTTATCCACTCTTCTGCTGTGACCCTAGCCCTCACATGCATTTCATTAGACATCTGGGGAAAAGCCAAAGCATGGTTATAAACTCTTCTTGAACCTGCTGTTTTCATGCATTGCATAGTTATCACTCTAGCTAACTTTTGTACATTATAAAGATATAAACAAATTGTTCTTATTTACTTCTATGACATATTTGTTATGTTCTATGACAATTTGTTATACCTCAATTTTAAATATGTTTGCAATATGCAAATTTTTAGCAACAAAAGAAAGAATTTTAAAATCAATTAGCATCCAATGTAAAGATTCTCATCCCTGCTGAAAGTGACCCGAAATACTAACCAGTGAGAAGTCATAGCAACCTTCCCTAGGTGAGTGGATACACTCAGGGAGACGTTTACAATCTGGGGATGTGGGATTTATGCTGCTATTGGATGCTGAAAACATTAAGAGTCTTATTCTTGTCAGGTTCTGTGTGTGAAGCAGTGCTTTTGCTTGTTGGTTCATGTGGATGTCATTTTTTTTTAATTCCTTAGATTTCAGGCGACATAGTTGCTCTAGGTGATGCTCTTTTATGGGTTCCAGGAAAGGTGTGTATCGGCTCTGCCTGAACAAAAAAAAAACAGGAAAACACAGTGTTTGATCTAACATTCTCAAGAAAAGCACGACTTCCATATTGATAGTTTGGTGTCTATACATATAGTTCATTTATTTTTACCAGATGTGAAGATACATAAATTGAATATGCATTTGGAAAATAGGACCCAGATTTTTTTTTCAGATATAAATAACAAAGTTAAGCTGACCATGAGTGAGTTTATTTCTTACTAAGTACCATCATTGATTATGTGATGTTTTTCATGCTTATTAACCTTCATCCTAAATGCCATGATTTTTCTTTTAAATATTCTATTTGGAATGTAATATTCAAATGGTTAGGTGAATTTCTATTTTTACTTAGTATTATGTCAGATCCATGGCCCCATTCAGTGTTAGTGAGATTAATCTGTAATTGCTCCATAATATTACCCATGTAGAAATGTCTTAATGATAGAAAATATTCATCTTCATTTTGTATCTTTTTTGCATGGATTATGGAAAATATTTTTGTTGAACAATGTAATTAAGCATAATCTTTTAAATATCCCCTTAAAATGCATTAGGTTCATTTATGAATCAAGAAATATCAGCAAATCTTCTCTTGGATAAAGAAATGAAAGAGTAATATAAAAAACTGATTTAAAGTGCTTATTTTGCCTAATACAGAACATTGTACTAAATGCAAAATTCTGAAACATTATATATTTTAAGACATTTACATTTTAGATTTTATCCAAGGGCCCCTCCTGAGATTTAAGAAACTCATTGTCAGTCACTTTGCACTGCAGTATCATTCTTTTCTGTATGAAACTATATAATCCAGGATAATTGCCAATCAATTATCAGAAATCTGTACACTGAGCTCTGTGTTTGTCCTTCAAAAGAGTCACAGGTGGCATGAAAGCACAAGTGTGGACCGAAAATGAAAAAGACACAATTCAAGCAAGAAAGACTCTTGAGTCACCTGCAGAATAGTTATTTTGGGCAACATAAGAGACACAAGTAAATAACATTTGGTTAAACAAGAGGTCACCTATAGCAACTGGTTTATATATGATATGCAACGATGCTGTCTCTGACTTGGTGTCTGAATCACAAATGTAATTTCTTGGGTTCTTGGATCTGGCTTCTCCATTGAACTGGCAAGCAGATCTGGGAGGAGAAGATGTTAGACTGAGACAAAACAGAGGCTCAGTTAGGAGATTGGAATGTTCTTGGGAGGAACAAGAGGATGTGGAAGCACTGTGATTTTTGTCAGTGGTTGTGGCCTTCTTCTAATGCAGCCCTCTAAAGCTGTGTCTAAGTTCAGGGACAAGCGGACCAGTTTAAATCATCTGTAGGGCTTCAGGGACGTGAAAAGGTGTTACGCAACCCAACTGCTTTCCTAAACTGCTGGGAGATAGACTATATAGTTGAATGTTTTGCCTCAGGACTGAGCCAGAGAATATGAAGTTGCCACTCAAGGTTTCTATCAAGCAAGGAAAACAGTGAAGCCAGTTGAAACAAAAATAGGAAACTGAAAGAATTCAGTCCTCTGATAGGGATTCTGGAGCTAACACAGCAAATCTTCAAGGTAATACAATACGTACAGTCTAGATCTCCATTATGCTAATAGGGATTAAAATGAGTAAAATTCCATGCACTTTGAGCAGTGAAATTCTTCCAGCCTACTTCTCCATAAGGTTTGAGCCCAGTGTAGTTTCCTCAGAGAAGCTTTCTCAGAATTTCCAGCTAGGTTGGGCACATTCTCCATATCACTTGGTTCTTAGTGTTTATGTATCAATATTTTAATTAGCAATATTGTCTTCACTGGATTCTAGGTTCCAAGAGTTAGAAGGCCACAGCCATGGCGGACAAGGCTGCTCAGTGTTTACTGTGTAAATTGGTGAGCAGATGCGTGTCTGGATATCTTTGTTAGCCTTGGAAAATCTGCCAGAAACACCTCCGTGAATTTCTTCCCTGATAGAATTTCAGTTGGGTTTAGCCCATTCTTGTGGAAGAAACTTCCTCAAACCCGTCCTGAGGAAATTAAAGTCTGACTACAATATATTAGAGCAACAGATACAAAGGGTGACAACATTTAATCAATGGATTAATTTTAAAAATGATGCCTAAATAGAGTTGGTTGGAGTTTTATCCCTTACTGAACTGAATTAACAGCTTGTTTTCATGATGTGTAGCTATCTCCATGTCTCTTGACACACGAGATTATGATTCTCAGGTCACGAGTGTTCTCACAAGATGAAGTTTGACAGCCCTATTACTCTATGTGCCTCTGATTAAAATTTGTGTGTTTTACTCCATGATATTCTGAGTTTGATCTTGTTGTGTATGAAAATGTTATCATGTTAAACATACATTGAACATGGAATATCTTGTCTCTAAACTTTAACCCATGTGTGTTTTTAAATGAACTTGGCTCATTCTGGATATCGCAAGAATTTATAAGTGAGTAGCCATTTTCTCTGAATAATTCTCTTAGTTTCTGATGGCTTCATACAAATTAATCTGATAAGATACCTATATTTGTGAAATCATGCTATGTGAAAAAATTATTTCTCTGAATGTTATTTTGGAAATCTATTTGAGCTTAATTTCCCCCATTTTTTTAGAACTAATGCTTAAGAATAATTTGCTAACACTATGTGAGTCTTGGTTCACAGCAAGTTATAATAACAGTAGAGTATAATATTTTTGGTTTATCATATGGAAATACTTTTGAATATTTTCAATGCTGTTTATTTGGTGTTGTATAATAGTGTAGAATCCCATTTGTGTTGAATCAGGAATATGAGCCTGTGGATTCTGCAAACTGACACATTTCGAGGTTCCTGGAAAGAGGTAATGTAAGTGATGATAGTTAATCACCTAGGTAGGCAAAGAGGCGAGCAGGGGACCTTGTAAATGCAGTAGTTATTTGGCTGCAGCACTAATATAAGGTGCAAAGACCTGCAGGTTTTCTACTTCTGGTTCTTTTTTTATTTAAGCTAAAAAATGGCTCTTAAATTTTTTTAAAAAAGTATACTTTAAAGTGAGACAGATTAATGTGTAAATCCTTTTTTGGCCACTTCAAACATTTATCTCAAAGACCATCGAACTCTAAATATTCAGTAAATAACAACTTTTAGAGTAAAAACTAAAAAATTTGTAAATTGAATTGGTCTTCAACTTCTATGTTTCTCACTATCCCTCAAATTGTTCTGGCTGACTATATTCTGACCTGAATATGTATACACAGGTATGCATTTGTATGTGAGGATTCTAAAAATATTTACTGGGATTTCTAGGTAATTTCATATTGTGGAAAACTTGGCAAAAGCAGGGAAACTTTTTCTGCTGTGTCTGTAAACTCTCCACCTCAGAAATTAAGTGCCACACTCCCAGTAATTTTGTTGAATACCCAGTTTCTACTTGCTACCCCACCAAAATGCTCTCAAGGGACTTTGTAAATGATTGAGACTAATCTGATAAATTAGGTTCTAATGGCCTGGAATTGCTTAATATGTTACATCTGTCTTTTGCATTTTAGCACAGGTCTCCAATGCCTGACTGCACTGAGGTGTGAAATAAGATTAAGTGCCTGGACTTGCATCTGAAAGGATGCAATAGTCAATATTTAGGGGTAGATTTGAGAATCCCACCTACTAGTACGACCACCAAATCATTTCTGGGAAGAAAGATATTTCAGTCTCCTTCAAGAGAATGCATGCATAGGTTTACATATTAAAATACACTCTGTGCTAGCTTCTGTGTATGCTGTAACAAAAGTAATTAACAGTTGGATCATTTGAAAATTCTTTCAGTCAGTTATTTGGGAATGAAATCATGGAGATCATCAGAAGGCAAAAAGGATGATGTGGCAATCTTTCTGTTTTATGTAAAGCTCCATCTGATGCTAATTTGTGCTTTCTATAACTCTACTGCTGTTATAACAAATTTCTCATTGATTTACAAACAGTATTTTGACGTTATCTTCAGTTTCAGGACCTTCACTTTTTTTTTAGTTTTCTCTGGATTGTTCCACAATTTTATGGAGTTTTAGATCAACTAATTCTTTCAGGTCTAATTATAGATTCTATTCTACTTGAATTTTTATAAGCATAACTTGAGGACTAAACTCAAAATATCTTGACTTGTTTAGAATGAAAAGATTTTTAACAATAATGTCTTTGAGTTTTCTTTTTCCAATTTGTGCATGTCTGACTTAATTTTCTTTAGTTTATTTGCTTGAGTATCATACATGATTATGTATCACAAGTAGTTCCTGGCTGAGGTCTTAATTCAATCTCTGTACTTCAAGTTTTAAAATTTTTACTAGAATAAGCATAGAAAACTTGTGAATCTTAGCTGTAGAAAAGTGAGGTATCTTTTTCTTCTATCTATTAAGTTCTGTAGAAATATTTTTCCACTGTTTCCTGCAAATTTTCAGAAGAACAAATAAGAAGGAAATGAAAATTGTCTTCTAGAAATGTATTCAGCATGAGAGAAGGTACAGAAAGTTGACAATGAATTCAACAGCCCAAAGGGTAACTAAAATGTCATTTCTAATTCTTTCATCAATAGTTCAAAAGAGGACTTGAAATCCACCAATGATCTCATATCCTGAGAAAACAAAACAAGAGAAAGCTTACTACTGTTTTTATGATGTAGTGTTGCCATGAAATAGTATATTTTAGCCTGTATTATTTTAACCATTAATAAACTACATTCAATTAATCATATAATATTTATCTTCATTTGACAATGTTATGGCAAGGATTGGCCTAGGGCAAGGCATATGATTAGATATGACTCATGAGACAAAAGAGGAAATAGATGAGTGTTCTGGAAATTCTTCTTTCTTTTAAAAAGGGGAAGCATATGCAAAAGGTTCATTCTCAATGCCATGACAACATTCTTGCTTCCTGTTTGTAGGAGTGGATCAAGCATTTGGGGTAACAGCGGTCATCCCAGGGTTCTGCAGAGGAGACTTCGAATAGCAGAGGCAATCAAATCAGGTCCAGATCTCAGACGGGAGCTGCTGAGCTGCCAACCACCAAATTTCATTTAAAATAAACAATAAATGTCCTTACAGATTAAATTGTGGGTCACCAAATAACAGCCTGCAGGTCAGATCCAGCACACCATCTGTTTCTGTAAATAAAATTTTATTGGAACACGTCACTACATTTATTTAAGATGTTGCCTTATGGCTCCTGGTTTTTATTTTTTCAGTAGGAGAATTTGTAAATAGCAGAACTGAGAAATTTAAACTGGAGCCATTGTAAAGCTTAAAATATTTATTATCTGGTCCTTTGCAGAATATATGTGAACCTCTGTATTACCAGCACTGTCCTGGAATTTTCTGTTATTGTCGCATTAGTTCACCTGACCTAATAAAATCCTGCTCTAAACATGTACATTTGTTAGTATAGCAGCCACACTTTACAGCTAATATATCTATTAAGCCATGGCAAGTCCTTTTCTAAATGAAAAGCAGATATCAAAATGAGGTGCAGTATTTAGAAACATACGCTTTCGTTTTAATTCTCCCCTAGATTCCAGTCAATATTTTACACTGAGCAATCATCGTTCTAATTGCAGCCTAGCAGGATTTAAAATAAGTTTTTCTTTCAAAATAAGATGCTTAATGGAAACATTCTAAAAACCCATGTGAGAGAGTGAAGTGGTCCTGTTATAGCTATTTCAAAATGGTGTTTATGTAGACTATGTAATGTAGTATTCTCTGGCCACCTGTTTGTCTTTTTTCTCTTGTAACCGAAGAGCTAATCATGATGAGGTCCTCAGTTTCCGAACACGTTGCCCTCTTTTGCAGACTACCCCAAAGCCCCAATAAGTTAGATCACTCCGTGGATCCACACACCACTCAAGAGACTTAAAAGCAATTTCCATACCTAAGGAATCACAGGTTGTAAAGCAGGATGGTCTCGTGGTGTTTCCTGGGTGTCTTCTATTATACGGACGTAAATCACCAGATGTAAAGTTCTCCTCTTGGGTTCTGAACTGTGTGATCCAGACATGCATGTTTAGGACTCACACTGCTCTAGTGTCTGCCCGCTGCAGCACAAGGACCAGGAGTTTCCTGTCATAAGGAGGAGACGGTGTAAAGACAGCAGGCTGAGAACCTCCTTCCATGCACGGTTTTCCTTCCTCAGCCTCACTCCCACCCTAGCAATTAAACTGTATTGAAAGACTTTTTTCTATGATTCTAGAAGATTGTTTTTTAATATTTGTTTTAATATGAAAGAAGGATATGCTCATTCATCATCAGAAATGTTGCCAAAAGAGCACTTCTTATCAGCCGTGGATGATGAATGGGAAGATCTTCTGTTAGTGGGGGAGAGAATATTGCACAAATCTTCTTGAGTCCTACCACAAATCTTTCTTAATAAAATCCAACACATCATCTTGCACAAAGAATGAATTTGCAGTCCTAAAAGGTATATTGACAATAGCAGGTGCATCGAAGGAGATCTATTGGATACTGTATTTTATACTCACGAGTTGATACCGGCATAGTTAGACCATTGCGTGTATACATATGCTGATAACACAATTTAAACTGATAGAATTTATTTGGAGGAGACAGAGTACTGTCTTACTATGATATTTCTTAACTATTTATTGAGTGCATGAATAGTACTAGCTACTGTATAGCCGTCCTCTAGTAACTAGAGTAAGCATGGATTCAACAGAGTGTTACATCCATTGAAATGACTATCGCCACGCGCTCCCTGCACAGCTAGGGAAGCCCTGTTGTATGTGGGGTTTTTCCACATCTCACGCGCTACTCTACGCACTACTCCTGATACCATGGAGGTAGCACCTAAACTTTCCCAGGGGTCCTCCTTCAACTGCTTGACGATTTAGTCAATAAATACCTTTTGCCATCTGAAAATTCTTTATAGTTTGGCACAAATTATGCTTTATTATTTTTACTACTATTACTACTGTTGTTGTTGTTGTTATTATTATTATTATTAGTTAGTGGGGATTAGACTCATGACCTCACTATTGCCAGGCATATTATTTTGGTTGCATGTATAATTCTTTATTTTCAGGAAAAACTGATAAGGAAGAAATTTAAGTCAGTTACTACAATCTGAGTGAATTCACTGGTGGATGAGTAATCCTAAAAATTAAGGACATAGGGATTGGATGTAGTGATACGGCATTTGGTTAGAATATTCAAGGCCCTTGGTTTAATCTCCAGCACCAAACAAACAAACTGGTCTTGAGCCTTGGGAGCATCAGTGTCTCGTGAATCAATTCTGTCAGGACCCTTGAACATGTCAGTAGGTCGGTTTTGCATAATTGGTTCCACTGAGTCCCTTCAGGCTATTGTCGTGTAGGTCACACGTGTAGCAGGCAAAAGGTGCTGCAAAGTTAATTTGCAATGGCAGATGGAGAATAAGTTAGCAGTCATTATAGTACAAAACTGCTTAGGTTTCAGGGTCACCACTGTTGACCTTGGACTTACTGCAAGTCAGTCCGTGGGCTCTCCTGTGTTCAGGATTATACATTGAAAAACTCAGACACCTTTATTTTCCTTCTGTTGGATGAGAAAAAGTGCTTAAAACAATAAAAGATAGAATATTTAAATGTTTTCACATTAGTTGGGACAATCTTGGTAAGTTTAAGTGCTTCCAAATTTATGTTTTGAGATTTCTGTTTTCCTTTGGGTCAATATGCAGTCTTCGTCTCAAGCACCCACTGGGTTTTGTTTATATCTCTGTTATCCACAGTGACATTTAGTTCAAGATAATGTCACTTCAAATCTCCATGGATGAAAAATGCTAATTTAAAATGTTCCTTAGTAACAAGCGAATAATGTAAGATTAAGTAAAATCATAAGCTGGGTGTGGTGGCACATGCCTGTAATTTCAGCCCTTAGGAAGCTGAGACAGGAGGATTGCTGTGAGTTTGAGGCCAATCTGGGCTACAAAGTGAGCTCACGGTCAACCTGAACTACACAGTGGAACCCTGTCTGAAAAAGAGAAAAATAGATGCATAAATAAATTGTAATGCAGATTTTAGTATAGCAGGAATCCAGTTGGATATACTGTCAAATTTCTTGACATGGTATATTGGAAAGGAAATGAACCTTAGCAAGAAAAGAACATAGATCTACTGAAAATTTTTAAAAAGTGGGATGAATGTCATTAAAAGTATGGAACTAACTTTGAAATTTCATATTGGCAATTGCATTTAAAACCCCCAGAGTATTATGAAGGATATCTATAGACACAAGTGCAGTGCATTTGGCCACCCTAGGTTCTGAATAAGTGCCAGATACACGTATCAGTCTGCAAGTCAATCCAATTAATTCCTGGTTTCTTAAACCTGACACTTTTGAAATTTTAGGGCACAAAATTTGTAAGGGGTTTTGTGCATTGTAGGGTGGTTCAAAGTATCTCTGTCCTCTGTTCACCAGAATTGTTAATACAATTGCAGAGTGACGATCAAAAATGTCACCAGATAGCACCAAATTCTTGTGATTGAAACCAGAGAGTTAACTGCAACTCTGTCTTAAACCTTGCATTAACATTCAGTATTGTAACTTATTATGCCTTAGTATGTTAACATAGCAAGCCTGGAAGAGGGGGATTATGAAAGTGTATAGTGATTAGTCAGCCCTTTGTGGCAAGTAGAGGAATAATGTCATGAAAGAGAGTGCAGTAACTTGTTACTAGCATCAAAACTAAGATCTAAATCTTATTTCTATTATACAGAAAGTAGTTGGGAATTCTGCAGCCTTTGAAGATATTATTAGTAATATGATCACTATACTGTAGGTATACAGCAATGTAATCATACGATTGTGTTCCCAAAGCAATAAAGATGATAGTTTCCCTGTGTTTTTCACTGATAAAGAGACATAGACTATTGTGTCAGAATCTGGAAACTCATTTTATAAGAAATATTAGAAAATGTAGAAAGAGTCCATGGGGCTACACTGAGTTTAAACAATTATTTAAAACATCTCTAAGACATCAGTTTGGAGAGTAAAACAGACCCAGGTATATCTATGTACATAAATAATAGATGAAAATGAGAATGTAATCATTTTGGTCAATAATTTAAAAACATTCACATTATACTATTTTTGCCCAGATGGTAGATACTTTATATGTGGTATTTTTATAATGGAAGACAAATTTGTTTCACTTGGCTTCAGCAGTTCCTCATCCTTTACATCTCAGCTTCAATGTCACTCATTTAAAATACTCCCTTACTTGAATTATTTAAATTGTCTACTGTAGCACTTTACCTTTTTAGTTCCTAGTGCTTATCACAGTGTACAATTAGTGTTTATTTGGAAGAATATCTAACATTGGTTGCTTCACTTAAGTGGAAGTTCAAGGAAGAGAATTATCGTGTTTCATTTGTTTACCTTTGCACCTCTGTTGTTTAGGCTAGGATCTAACACCAAGTGTACATTGTTAGACTAAATATGTTTTTAGTAAGTGAAAGAGTAACCCAAGTAATACTTATCAAACAAGGTTTTCAGTGATACCTTATATGACAGTATAAGAGTGATTCCTCGATCACTATGACAATTTTTCAGCAGCTTTCAGAGGTGAGATAACTTGGAGTCATTCTGCATTAGAGGAGGCGTATTTGTCTTTGAATCTCTTTCAGGCTGAAAATTCAGGAAATTCATGATGGTAGTTTAAACTGGTTATGAGGAGAGTCTTTGAACCACGAATAAAACAAATGTACTTATATTTTTATTAATCATTTACCAGCACATTACTAATAGTGAGTGCCTTTCTGTATCAGTAAATGGTCTGGAGGAAGAGGGGTCTCCGTCCTTGTTCTATTTGGGGTACCTGCTACTTTAGCAAGGTAGTGCTAAAACTCAACTAGAAGGTGGAGGGTTGGCTTGTTTGGAGCAACTTTTCTGCTCAGTACAATTACACCTTGTGACTTAATATTTAAAGATGTATTTTATAATAGAATACCATCAAGCAGTGAGAATTTATTGGGGCAAGACCCTAAGAGCAAGGAAGTTAAGAATAGTAAATTGACACAGAGCACTGGTTTTACCATATAGTCTATTAATTCCAAGCTTCTACCTCAGGAGTTAGAAAACTGAGCAGAGTAATCTCAGGCTGATGGTATTGAGATTAAATTTAATAATTACAGAGATCTTTTCAATGCTAAGCATTTAACTGATATGAAATGAAAATGAAACACAGCACATTTTTAAAAATTGAAGTTCATTTTTGAAATGGGTCTGAACACTTGTTTAAATGTATCTGTATACTTTATAACAGCAGATACTTAAAAATATTCTAGGATAAAAGGACATAATTTGGGTAAAATAAAAATATAAAAAGGGTAACAATACAAACTTACAAGGCATATTAGATTTCTATGGTTGCTACATTAAATAACTACAAATTTAGTGACAAGGTAAATTTAGTAACTTAGCTATAGATGTCAGGAGTTGGAAGTGAATCTCACTGAACTATAGTATCATCCAGGTTATATGATTTCTTTTTCTTTCTGTGATTATGTTTTCACTTGCATTCCATGGTTAGTGACCCACCCCTCATCTCTTTTCATAGCCAGGTGTCAGGTAGAACTTTCTCATATTACAAATGTTGGTACCCTTTGTTCTTCCCCTTCCTCTTATATGTATTCTTGAAGATTATACTTTGCTCTCTAGTACAATCCAGAATAATATTTCCACTTCAAAGTCATCTGATTAGTAAACTTACTTACATAATAAACTTTAATTTCTTTTTGGTAAGTAACTCAACATTTGTCATCTCCAAGAAATCAGATGTGAACATCTTTGGAGTCCCAGCATTGTTCTTAACACTGAGTGTATAATGAAAATAAAAAATATACACTTAAAAATGAGTACACACAGGTGAATATGTTTGAACAATTCTCTATCAAGTTGGGAGAATTTTAGTAGACAAATGGTAACGGTGAAAAACCTAAAAATAGAAGAGATTACTGAAATTAATACCTCAGTGGATATATTGACTAGAGATAAAACTGATGGAGTGGAAAACAGTTCAGAAGAAAATATCAAGGGTAAAATGCAGAAACACAAAAGGTTAGACAACAGAGAAAAGAATATAAATGATAAGGAGGAATGGTAAAAAGGACTAGGGCAGTGCGTTTGGAGTTTCAGAGGAAGAGGAGAGAGAATATAGCACAAAGGCAATATTCAAAACCATAACGGTCAAAATTTTAGAAAACTAACAAAGATGCAGAATTGTGATTTTCAGAAAGTATCCAAATCTAAGCATGATAAACATAAGGTAAGATGTAAACACATTATATAAAAACTGTTGAAAGCAAGAGAAAAAGAGACATTTATCAGGAATAATTTGAATCAACATTAAATGCCCCAAATAAGTGAAATCAAGAAATACAATAATGATCTCCAATTTCATTAATGTTGTTGTAAATGGTAGGATTTAATTTCAAAGAATGACTAGCCTGGCACTGTGTGTATATATCACATATTCTTTGTCAGTTTATCAGATGATACACAGCTGAGTTGCATCTATCACTTGCCTCTTAGGAATATTGCTGTGGTGAAAATAGGCAGCCCACAGATCGCTAGGCCTTGGACTTAACTGGTGTTCTACTCCTTTTGGTGTGTCATGGCTTCGCATGGCATAGTGGTGCTGCTTCAATCACAGTGACATTTCCCAGATCGAGGCAGAATTCTCTGTGTCTCATTACAGACTGGTAACTGTGGGCAAGGCAAGTAGCCCACTCCAGTTCCAGGGAGAGGCTGGAGACAGACTGTTTCTTTAAATATTCTCTGGTTGCTTTCTTCATGATACATCAATACAGTGAGACAAACCTGGGCTTCAGCCGGACTCTAACAGTACTGAAACAATCATGACACACGAATGGCAGGTTTATGGCAAGTCTGGACTTGGGTCTCATGCAGTGTGAAAACAATGGAAGTGAGTACATGGTCAGAAAACAAGCAGCCTGCTCAGAATTTTTAGAAACAAGTCCAAAGTCAAATTAGGAAGACTGGAATGAATGTCGGATCCTTCAACATCTAGATGATGTTTTATCTGAACAAGCATCAAGCATTTTCAGAAGACCATAGTCTCAACTGAGAGTCAGCATAAGGAGCCAGAACCGGACCAGGTTGTAATCCACGCAAGAGAAGCCTCAGAGAATTTATAACTCAAAGAATGTGGTGGTACACACACTTGTATTCCCAGCACTTGGGAGGCTAAGACAGGAGGATCTCTGCAGGTTCAAGGTCAGACTGTGGCACAAAGTGACTTCAAGGCCAGTCTAAAGGGCACAGTGAAACTCTATCTTATAAAGAAAAGAAGAAGGAGAAGGAGAAGGAGGAGAGGGAGAAGAGGGAGGAGAAGGAGGAGAAGAAGAAGAAGAAGAAGAAGAAGAAGAAGAAGAAGAAGAAGAAGAAGAAGAAGAAGAAGAAGAAGAAGAAGAAGAAGAAGGAAAAGAAGAAGAAAAGAATTTAAAAGAATTATTTTAAAGAAACTGGACAAGCTTGAAGAAAACACAGATTAATGTTTCAATACTCTAACAAAGAAACTTAATAAGTGGAAACAATTAGAATTCAGGAAAGTTGCAGAACACAAAATCAAAAAGCAAAAATCAGTAGCATTACCATATGCCAGCAATGGTGAACCTTTTAGAGCTCTCACTGACAAAAACCAGCTGGCTGAGACACGTGTGTTACAGGTTCACCATCTGTGTTCCATGCCTACAGCAACTTGTCTGAAACAGAAATTAAGAGAGCAATTCCATTTTACAATTCCCACAAGAAATAAAATACCCAGAAACACATTTAACTGAATAGGTGAAATATCTTTGCAATAAAAATTTTAACACATTCATAAAAGAAACTGAGGAGAACACATATATGGAATGATACCCAGAATTCATTAATTACAAGAATATTGATATTCAAAGCCATTTGTAGATTCAAAGCAGTCCTTATCAAAATATCAAGGACAATTTTTAGAGAACTAGAAAAAACAATTCCAAGGTTTATATCAAACTTCCAAAAACTCCAAATGGCTAAATCCATTTTAAGATAGAGGTTCAGGGAGTGTTATGCTGACTACAAAACATATTACAAAACTATAATATACACTAATAATATGTAATCAAAACAGCATGATACTGTCATCGGACAGCATAAAGAGTTTAGAAGCCACCCTAAAAGCTATGGCTAGCCTCTCTATGACAAAGTTGTTAAGAGCACACAATGGAGAAATAACAGTGTTTTCCATGTATGGTGTTAGAATAATGGAATACCCACGTGCAGAATGATGAACCTACACACCTAGTTCTCACTGGTTACCAAATCAACACAAAATGGATTAAAGACTTAGCTGGAGACCTGGAAAGTACAAATACAATAAAAAAATAGGGGAAATGTTTCAGGATATTCAAATGGGCAATGATTTCTGGACATGATCCCCAAATGCACAGGTGATGAAATTAAAAATAGACAAATGATATTTCATAAAGCCAAAAAATTCCAACGCAGCAAAGTAAATGCTAAAGAAAGAACAAAGAAAGCCTGAAGAGTGAAAAAAATATTTATAATGTCTCCATTTGATAAGTGGTTGATACCCAGGATGTATAAAGAAAAACTTAATAACAGGAATGTAAAGCAAAACAAAACAAAAGAAATATCTAAAACAATATAACAAAACCAAAATTAATAAAGCAAAATAAAGCAAATGAATAAACCAAAACGAATAGACAAATCTCAGAAGAAGGACATATAGCTGGCCAAAAAGTGCACGAAAATGCTCAAATCACTAATCAGGAGGCAAATGAAATAAAAACAGGAGGAAATATCACCTCACCTAGGCAAGAATGACTGATGTCAAAAATGCTAAGGCTCACAAGTGCTGCTAAGAGTGTAGAGAAAGGGGAAATCTTGTACAATGCTTATGGGATTGCGAGTTAGTACAATCATTGTGGGAAACAGTACAGAAAACCTTCAAAAATAAGGAAGACAATTATAATATGATCCAGTAATCCCACTAGTGATCTATATCCAAGGAAATGAAGTCATTATATCAAAGAGACATATTCATTGCCACAGTAGTCACAATAGACCAGAAATGGAAACCACCTAGGTGTTCGTCAGTCAGTGGATGGATAAATACAAAATGTGGTACATGTATAGTAAGAAACATTCCACCATAGAAAGTAAGGAATCCTTTGATCTGTGACAGCACATACACAACTGAATTCTGTCGTGTTTTGTGGAATTAGTCTGGCACTACAAGACTGGTACAGCATGATCTTATTCATATGTGGAATCTAAAATATCCTGACTCACAGACATTGAGAGTACAATGGTGGTTATCAGAGGTGCAGGAATGAGGGACGGGAAGGGATTGGGCCATCGTTACTAAACACCATCAGCTCTGTGGAGTACTGCTTGTATAGCTATTGTAGATAACAATTATGTACTGCATACCTTAAAATCCTAGAAGAAAATATTTTGGAGGCTTTTCAAAAAAGGCAAAAGGAAATATTTGAACAGGTACCTGTTTAACTTTAAAAATTGCACAATATATAATAGACATATACTTGACATTATGTAGCACCGCATTAATATGTGCAATTTTTATATTTTTGTGTCAAAAATATTTAAAAATTAAGAGAATTTTTAAATGATTTCTCTCATAGATTAGTTTTGCTTACCTGCTTTTTAAAACTTATTATTCTCGTTTGTATATGTTAATTATACAAAATAATGGGCTTCACTATAAAGCTCTTATACGTTCATATAATCTATTCATGCTCCCTACTACCCCATCTCTTTCCTCCTCTCTGCCCTCTTCCGCTGTCAAATAGTTTCTTCTAATTTGGTGTCATCTTTTTAAGTTTTTGTCCCTTGAGAGAAAGCACAGGGAGCTGGTCTTTCTTTGTTTGGTTAATTTTGTTTAATATGCTGATTACTTGTTATTCCGTTTTGAAACATGTAAACCTTTGACTGCGAAAGAGATTTTGTGTTGGTTAGTCTTGCATTATTGGACTGATGTGGTCAACATAAGAAATGATTAAACTGATTGATTTAGATAAGCATGGCCTTACAGGTGAAATCCTTTCTAATTGACTCAGATCTCATAGAGAAAATACCATGGCAATGAGAGAGATCTATAGTGAAGATTATTGTAGACAGAACATCCCTAATCTAAAATTCTAAAATCCTTAGCACTCCAAAAGCCAAATGTTTTGAGCACCAACATGATACCACAAATGGAAAATTCCACATTTTACCTCGTGTGATAGGTCCCAGTCAAATTTCAGGCACCCTAGAAAATATTGTGTAAGGTTATTTTGAGGATATGGGTGAATTTTATTATTAGACCTGGATTTTATCTCTAAAATATCTTATTGTATTTTGCAAACATTTTTTTAAAAAATCTGAATCCAAAATATTATAGTTCCAACTATATTCCATAAGGGATAAGAAACCTCTGTACTATACAAATGATACTTTGTCATTCAGTAATTTGAATGAGTAATACAACAAGTGCCAAATGTAGGAAGGACAATAGCTATTAGTTAATTCTATATATTTACAATTTGAGTGTTTGTTTCTAAGGAAGGAGTTCATTAACTACTTCTTAGAAAGTGTTTCAACTATTTTTACTTGGTGTATCAAAAAAAATTTTTGCTGACAGCTATTCAGCAGATCCAGCTTGGTTCCCCCTCTGAACAAAATCATAATCAAGACATTTCTCCAAAGCAATTTCAGTGACACAGCAGCACTAGACTCTCTCTGGCCTGCAAAGGGAAGTCCTTTCTAGGTCACAAACAGAAGACAGTTATCTATAGTGTGGGCCTTCAGATCATCTTCCGACTGCCTCAAAACCCCATTAAGGAGCACAGTAGTCATTTCAGCTTCATGACTGGGGCACAGATACACATATCTGCGAAGAAGCATGTTTTCAAGATGTCAGTCCACTTGACATTTATGAGAAATGGCTATCAGGAAAAATAATTGTTCTCTCCAGAGGGAGCATAACAGCCTCTGTCAAACCAGCAAGCACTGTGGACCATGATTTCCTGCTTGCTAGAGTGTTGGTGTCACAGTGTAGGATATTTTGAAAACATAAAGTTAAGATTGGAGTCTTTGTGGTGGAAGGAAACTTTAGTCTCCATCAGCAGAGGGCATGTGACAGTTTATCTCATTTTTTACCAAGTCATTTTGGGAAACTGGTGTCAGAAGAGGGTTTGAAATGGTTAATGGATCCACTAAAGTGTGGAAGTTTCTCCTCTGAGGCACATATTTGTCTTTTAAAGGCCTGTAATGTTCTGAACTCAACTACAATATCACCCCCATGTAAAGAAATTCGCAGCAGAAGTAAGCTCCTCTAGTGAGAAGCCACCACAATGTTGCCTACAGACCACAGACTTTCACAAGGGTCATTCATCCCTATTTTTTTGGACTACTTCAAACAGGTTTGCATCCTAGTTTTCCACTCAGTAGCCTCTTCTGAAAAGTGAATGCCTGTATTTTAAGGCTGTGGTGATTAAATGAGGTCATGTTTGAAAATCACTTGTCATGTAGCAAGTGAAAATAAATGTCTGCTATTTCTGGCAGCTGTTGGAATTTCCATCAAATGAAGACAAACATTAACAACATACTGGATTGTGGAAATGAGTTATCTTAAGCACCTGTAGTTAAATAAGAAAGACTCTACATGAGGGTGACCCACTCCAATGGTGTTTGTAAAATTTGATGAGAAATCAAAACTGCAAGGTTCCTTTCTAGATATTCACTGACCTTCATTGCAGGAGACAACAGTTAAAATAATCTGTAGAGGAGAGAGAGACAGGAGAGCGATGCCATTTCTGGAGCTGGCGTCTGGAGATGTGGGCTGGGGTTTTGGCTCTCCTGCTTAACCGCTGAGTGATTTTGGCAAATTTCGTAAGTCTTTCTGAACTTCCTTCACCTGATCCCTTAGAAAGAGTTGATGACATGTCCTCTGGCCTTATCACAAAAACGGTGCTACAGTAAATTTTGTTAATGGGGTTCTATGTAGGAAAGTTTGTTTGTAATCTGTGGCAAACAATTGGACACTGGCCACTGCTCTGTTCCACTTTTCCTACACAAAAGTTCAGAAGCCTCTACTCAAATCTCATGCCAGAGAGCTAATTTCTGAGATATTAATCCATCCCATCCCCATCGGGTACCAGGGGCAGAGAGATCCAAATCTACACCAGTTAAATCCTTCCACTTACTGATTACCACCAATTGTTAACTGACCATTAATTCATTCACAGGAGTTGCTGTCTTGCCTTGCAATTATATGGTTCCCAATTCAATGAAATCCAGCATACCTGGGGGAAAAATATTGGCATTTCCAAGAAAAATTGAATAAGTATATTAAGAACAGAGAAATGAAATCATTAAAAATTTCAATAAAACCAAAACTTTTCCCAGAAAGTTTATATTAACTTTCCAGTTTTGATTTACGTTTTTCCATATACTAGGAGATGTCAAAGAAAGACCCTCAGGCTGTGTACTTTTTTGACTCAACATAACAACACTCTCATAATAAAATGTGCATTTTATTTATGAAGTAGACTTGAACATAAATAGTAAGAAGGGGCACATTCTATTGTAAACCTGCTGTTGCTTAAAATTACTACCCACATCCTTCCCTCCACACTTGTCGGAATCTAGCTCACCTTCATAGACTCCCCTTCTTGACAGCTCTTTGGTCCTTAACCTTTGACATTTATTTTCTACTGCCAACACTTTCTTATTTCCAGTTTCCTTTCGATTACCAGTGAACTACAAATTAGAAAATTTTTTTCTAATTTGAGCACTCTTTTCTCAGTTCCTCTGTTTCTTCTTAATTCCTTCCTCTTATTCTTAGATGTCTATAACCAAAAAGCTATCTGTTGAAAAGCTGAACCAAGGTTTAAAAAAGTGATTTATTAAGAGCCTTCTAGGGAAGTGTGCAAACCAAAGTTAAGTAAGAATTCCATCTTGAGGGAGTGGGAATCTAAGAAGCCAAAGAGCTCTGTGGGATTAGAACTTTGACTTTTTCCCATATAAATACTTTTTTCTGAGAATTCTCCTCTGGAATAGATCCTACAAATTGTGGGGAATTCGTAGGTACATATCTTTGTAAACTTAAAACTCAGTTTTCCTGCTTTCCTCTCATATCCGTGTTTGAGTCCCAGTGACTGTGGTCAGGGGTACATTAACACATTTGTCTCAGAGAAGGGAGAGAAAAGTATTGGAATGGTTGGTCTAAATTGAAACTGGAACTGGTACTGAGAAGAAGTTCTCTAAATTGTGTGCAATGTGGAGGAAATGCAAGATGGGTGGGGGGCAAGCCAAAACAATACCCACCTCTTATAGTCACCTGAAGTGGTCACATTGTAGGCCAGGCCCTGTCCTGGTTTCTGTGAGAACACGTTTCTCCTGGTTACTCTTATGCTACCTTAGCAGTCTTTCTGGCTGCATTTCCCTAACTTATTTTCAAATAAATTTACCCATTCTGTTATTCTTGGGCCAGTTCTTTTCTCTCTTTAAATACTTATCTCATTGTAGCTTAATTCATCTTCATAGCTAAGTCATCTTCCTTACTTAGGAAGGAATTATTTTACGTATCTCTTGATTCTGTTGCTTTCTACTGAATCTTAGACCTGTATGTTGAACGACCTAATAGCATGAGGTAGCTATACATGAAATCAAATTTATCTCCCCACTCTTTTGCAGCTGATTTTTCTATTACTCTGTTTGTTGAGAGTAAAACCTAGCAGAAGGTAATCACTGAGCTCTTTTGATCCATGATCTCAGGAATAGGAAGAGATGATCATTACTGCACAACAGGCTACTGGAACTTTATAACTAGCAAAGGAAAAGCTAAAAATATTGGTCCTAATTGAAAGCATATCGCTTGTAACTGAGGTAATGAGATTACACAAGTAATCAGTGTGAGTATATCTTTTTCACTTGGGTTATGTCTTTTCAAGCCACAATAAATATTGCCCTATGACAGCTTCTTTATGGCACACATAACACCTAAATCATCTAGACTCTTCTGGTCCTGCCATCCCACTTTCCTCTCTGCTTCTGTCACACTTTCTGCATAGAATTAACTGTCAGATTTTTTCAGTTTAATTCTACAATATCTATTGGTTTAATTTAAAATACTTTAATTAATACTTCTGTGTTTTAGCTCCTTTTTATTTTCCAAAACTACTGTGGTAGCTTCTGAATTGGGCTCCTTTTCTATTTTCTTCATGGTGCAATCCAATTATCTATGGATGTCAGGGAAACTGTCTTCAAGCACTGCCCTAATTATGCTAGTTAAGGATTAGAGAGAAGGCAAAGAGAGATATGAAAAGTTTGTGGATTATCAGAACTTGGAGATGGCAAGAATATTCCAGCTAAATATATTTATTCTTGAGAATTTGGGGCATTGGAAAATAAAATGTTTGGTCAATATACCATCTTAAAAGATGTTATCAATAAGTTAGCTGATGTCTTATAAATTCTTTGTCTTGCACTGAACATTGACGAAGTATTATTTTGTTATGACAATGTAATTTAATTAATAACATTGCTCAAAAAAGGAAGTGTTTGATCCTCTGAATGGAGAGAGACTGGAGGGGAGAAAACAGAGAAAGAAAGGAAAGAGGTCTCTATTGTGGGCAGGGGAGGGCTGCTGAAGAGACACAAGCACCCTCTGAAAAGAACAAAGGAAAAAACCTGAAAGAATTGACGGGGGCAGCATTAAAGAGAAGGGTGAAATGAAGAATCAACAGCTGACTGGTGGAGTATTGGCATGCACATGAAAAGTGAGAGGTTCAACTTTGGGGTTTGTGAGAATGCTAAATTCAGAGCTGAAGGGAAGGTGCTGTCCAGAGCCACGTTGACTCGCATGGGAAGAATCCATCATTCCCAGCTTTTGAATGTTAAGGGACAATGTGTCTCTCTCTAGCTACTTCCTGCTGAGCAAGGGTGTCATGGTAGGGGTGATGACATGAAGTGGAATGACAAATAGCTCCTCTATAGAGGCTGGTCCTGGGTAGTTCTATCATGATTAGAAGTTCTCTAGTGGTGAAAGCTTATATCCTGGAATGGATACGCTGCAAGAGGAGTTTAAAAACACCGGATGCTACAAGCAGGAAAGGTCTGTGATTAAAAGACCTATGATAGGTACTACTACAGGTGCCCATGAATCTAGGGAGGGCCATAAGGTTGTGTTATGCCCC
This sequence comes from Dolichotis patagonum, assembly GCA_004027295.1. Classification (NCBI taxonomy): domain Eukaryota; kingdom Metazoa; phylum Chordata; class Mammalia; order Rodentia; family Caviidae; genus Dolichotis; species Dolichotis patagonum. Next base: position 6,204 of record PVJX010008275.1, on the reverse strand, counting down.
TTGAATCATTCTTCTCTTTGCTGCCAGCTCTCAGAGCTTGTGAATTTGGTCCTTGATTATACCTGACTGGCTTACAAAGAAGCAACATTCTTCCCCCAACATAGCACGGGTACCACCTCTTTCTGCCATCAGTACATTGAGGGTGCAGTGGTTTTGGAGGACCACTGCTGCTAGAAAGGTAATCTAGTCTTGAAGTGAGTCCACAGTGCTTGAGACCTTGTAAATACAAATTTTTAAATAATAAGACCACTGAATATAGAAGTACTCATTCCAGTGCCCCCACCAATCCCTGTGAGGATTGGTGCTAGGATCCTATGTGACCTATGTAACACTGTATGAGAGTTAATCTGTAATATTGGCATGACTTCAGATTTTGTCTGCAGTAAGGGCACTACTGCCAACATGTAGGAGCCCTGCCATGTGGAATGAAGATAGGTGAATGCTCCAAGACCACAGACAAGGAACTGTCCTCAGGGAGGGCATGTAGGGCCAGTGATATTTGTTGTCTCTTGTATATAGGTGCATGGCTCAAGAAACCCCACCACAGGTGTTGTACTGGTTTGATCTGAGTAAAGGGTACAAGAAGGATTTTTTTGGCCATAATTGTCCTGATGTTAGAGTTAGAGGTCCAATACTTTGCGCTTGTGCATATGTTTGTGTGCATATGTTTGAAGGGTCAAACTAGACTGGATATGCCAAATATGAATCCTGGTGCAGGGCAGGCAAAGCCAGCAATTAGAAAGATGAGTTGTATTAGAGCCCTGGAGGGAAGATTATAAGACTTGGCATGTGTTGAGGAGTTGTGGGAATGGTGGGGGAATTGGAGCATGGCAAGGGGGGAAAGTTGAAGGAAAGAGCTTCAGTGGTATAGACTACATGTTGGGGGTAACTGTGTAGCATTAAGAACCTGTAGATTTTGTAAGATGTAGGTATCTGGTGTAATTGAAATCCCATGCTTGGCTTTCTGGAAGAACTGGGAAAGTTTATGGGTCCCTGATGGTGACACGTAACACCTGATTCCAGGTATACTTGCCTGTCCAGGTGATGTTAATGAATATATGATCATCATGATTAGTCCAGAATCCAGTTTCAGTTGAACCTATGGATTCACATCCTCAGCGAAGGTAGTGGTAATATCTGGCCTCATAACAGGATGAATCATGTGGGTTTTCTGGACAGAAATAAAATGTAGGACTGTAAGTTGTAAGTACACCATGACCATGTAGATCTTTAATAAAGGCAAATAAGCAAGAGTAAATGTGAAATGTGAGGTTCCCTGAGGTCCAGTTGGCCTGAGTTACAATGGTGTGGGTGTAGACCACTGCTCCTCCATGCTTTGTGAGGTGGAAGTTATAGGTTGAAGGCAGGCATTGGTGTGATTGTGTCGGTGTAAGGAGAGTGAAGATGGAGGACAGGAAGATATGTATCTCCATAGCAGTTAAGAATGGATAAACCTGAGATAACTTTTAGGTAGAGGATTATGAAGGACATCTTGTGTATGATGTGAAAATCACCCAGAAAGACTGCCCACAATCTTACTGCAAAAAGAAGAACTAGTAACGTATAAGGGAAAAAGAATCAAACAGGGTAACAAGCCATTTGTCAATCAGAGAGTAGCAATTGTGAGTCTTTGGTAAGGTGACAATGGGTAGGAGCAGGAGCTGAGGTGGCCACTTGGGAGAGGTGTGATCTGAAGAGTCTGTAACTGGTGGACACTGCCTAGTCTGGGTGATGTGGAACCTAAATTGGCAATCCAGCAACCTTGCCCAATGTTGGAGCTGTGAGCTAGATCAGATAAGGCCCATTCTGCTTACGTTGTAAACATGTGGACTGAGATCTGGGGTAAATTAAGTCTTCTGGTGATATGGGGGTTCTGGTTTGGCTCCATCAGAGGGTTGTTGGAGATAATGATCTGCATGTTGGTACAGTAGATATCAAAGCAAAGTGAGAACTGAGGTATAATCTACCAAAGGAGGAAGATCTTGGGAGGTAGGTAAATCATGAAGTAAGAATAGTTGGTCAAACATGAGCTCAAAAGATCTCAGGTAGGTAGAGGCCAGAGAAGGGCCCTGAGTTTGGTTCAAGCCAAAGGAAGAAGCTGAGGCCAAAGTTAATGTAGTTCTAGAATAAGTTTTGTGAGATGCATGTCAATGGGACCATTTTCTTATTCCACCTTCCCTGATGACTGTGGATGATATGGGACATGTGAATGCCATGCAATGTGTAGACTTGTGGACACCTGCTGTGTGATCTGAGGGATGAAGGCTGGGCCACTGCCAGACTGAATATTCTGTGACAGCCCAAGTCTGGGTATGATGTCCTGTAATAGGGGCCTGGCATCTACATCAGCTGTCTCCCGGGCTGTAGGAAAGGCTTTGATCCATCCTGAAAAAGTACAAAGGTAAGAGGTATCTGAAGGCTTTGTGATGAGGCATGTGGGTAAAGTCTATTTGCCAGTCCTTTCCTGGAGTGTGTCTCCTAAACTTGTGAGCAGGAAAGGAGGTGGGCAGAAGTTCCCCTTAAAGAGCATGCAGCTGACAGTTGCATGTGACCTGGTGACTAATGTTTCTTAAAGAGGGGTGTGTAACCATTGTGGCCAAGAGTTTGTACAAGGCCTTTGATCCTACGTGGAAACAGTTATATAATCTCATGATAATATTAGCGGCTTCCTGATCTGGTAGTACCAGTTCAGACCCTTAGAAAATTCCTGAGTGTTTTGTGTATAACTTGCACTGTGAGGGAGAAGTAGCTGTTCTGGTGAATATTGGGGTAGTGCAAGGTACCGGGAACTAATAGGTGCAGGTGGGCCAAATAAAGTTGCTGTGCAGCCAGTCTGGTTTCTGTCTGCAAAAGCATTGCCCTGAGCCATCAGATCAGTGAAATTTTGATGTCCTTTGCAATGAATGACCACTACCTGTGTTGGAAGCTGTGCCAACTCTAAGAGTTTAAGGATGAGAGGCCAATTAATGACAGGAGTCCCCTGCACACTAATGAGTTCCTCTCCTTTCAGATTGCAGCATGAGAGTGTAAGACACTTAATACTTACTTCGAGTCAGTGAATATGTTCATGTTTTTACTTTTTGCTAGTGTAAGGGTCCACGTGAGTGATATGAGTTCTGCCTTTTGTGACAGTGTCCTAGGTGGTAATGCATTGGCCTCTATGGTTTGTGATTGGTTGACTATGGCATATCCTGCTATCTTGTGATTGTATTTTCTGAACTCCCACCTATGAGCCAGGTGTCATTGACCATGAGAAGAAGATCACTGTGAGTATGAGGGAAGCAAGTAGGAGTCATCTACAAAACCTCAACACGGTGGTGTACTGGGGCCCCCTCAGAGGTGAGAAGGAGTGTGTCCCTGGGTTAAGGGAATCACTAGTGGAAATGATAATGGTGCAGGGTCTTGTATGAGGGTTAAATGGACTCATTGTAGATGAGAAGGGTCATCAGAGCAGGGAGTGTTCTATGTGAGATTAAGTCTATTCGTCAACAAGGTGAGTAAACCACAATTGGCTGATCTAGTGTGAACTTTTTTGCCTCTTGTGTCAGTATCAGTGCTGAAGTGAGCTCTCAGAGGCAAGGTGGCCAGTTACATAGAAAGTTATCAAGCTGTTTTGAGAGAAATGTCACTGCCTGAAAAGAGGGTCCTTTTTGGTGTCCTAGCACCCCCCACAGCACTATGGTCCTGAGAGGTAGTGTGTAGAATGACAGGTAAGGTTGGGTTTGGGAGTGTGAGTGCTGGGACACTTAAGAGAGCCCCCTTTAATTTATGGAAAAGAGCATGTGTAGGTATTGTTGGATCCAGGGGCTCTGTTAGTGGACTCTTAGAGGCCCAGTATAAAGATTGAGTTAAAGTGGCAAAGTTCGGAATCCAGAGATGGAAGAAATAGACCCAGAAAGGATGAAACCTGTTGTTGGTGATGGGCTCCTGAAGGTTCTGAAGGATCGTTTTATGATCAGTGGTTATTAAGCGGATAGTAGGTGTAAGGGTGAGAACCAGATATTTGACCTTTGAAGAAGCTATTTGGGCTTTAGTAGCAGATACCTGGTATCCATGCCTGGAGAAAACGTTGAGAAGAGTAACTGTATATCATATAACCATAGGATGAGAGAGAGAGCCTAAGAGGAGGTCATCATATCATCAGCATACTGAAGGAGAGTGCTAGGTTTGAGGTTAACAGCTGTGAGGTCAGTAGCTAATGCCTGAATGAATAAGTGAGGGTTATCCTGAATCCCCACTGGGGCACTGTCCAGGTGAGCTACTGAGATCGGAGGGTGGCTGGGTCTGTCCATGTAAATACAAAGAGGTCTAGACAATCTGAGTGTAAGGAATAGTGAAGAACACATCTTTGAGGTCTGGGACCATGAAATGAATAGTTGAAGGAGGAATGTGGGAAAGCATAGTGTAGAGCTTTGGGATTACTGGGTATATAGGCATGATGGCATTATTTATGGCTCTGAGGTCTTGAACTAAATGGTAGGTCCCATTGGGTTTGAGATCAGGAAGAATTGGAGTACTGAATGGAGAGTGTGTGAGTTTAAGAAACTTATTTTTTAATAAGTGGCAAATTATGGACTTAAGACCCCATCGGCAATAGGATATTGCAGGACACAAGGAAACCTAGAGGGACCCCTGAGTCAAATAACTGTCAGAGAGGCATGAGTTCCACAGGTGGGATTGGAAAAGTCTTAAACAGTGGGATCAACAAGGGAAGGAGAAAGAAGGGGTTCAAGAACCTTGACACCAGGCGAGTGAGTTTGGAGAATGAGGGCTGTAGGTAGGGAGAAGTTGAAAGAGAAATTGAGCTTTAAGAGGAGGTCCCTACCGAGTTGAAGAGTGGGGCAGGTTGGGATAACAAGAAAGTTATGGGTGAAATAAAGGATCTGAAAACCTAAGACATGAGTTCCATCTGAAGAGGTCATGATGTTTGACCACCAACCCCCACTTCAGAGACTGTGGACCCCAAGTGTTGGCCGGAATAGTCAGGCAAAATACTGTATGTTATCCCTGTGTCAATGAGGAAAGAAAGTTTTGAGAGTCAACTTTGTGGGAGCCATATGCCCCAAGTCCCATCAATCATTAACAGTGAATCCTAACAAGTTATTTAGTGACAAATTTGAAGGTGACAATGGCTCAGAATCCTGGGAGGGTGGTGGGGTTGATGACTTACACACTGTTTGCTGGAGAGGACAGTCAATCTTCCAGTACTATCCAACTTGCCTCGATCTGGGCATGTTTGAGCCCAATGTCCTTCCTTGTCTCACTTGAGGCATGGTCCCAGAGGAGCTCGGGTCCTGGGCTTGTCAATGGGTTGTGAGTTGCATTGAGTCCCAAATGCTGCAGCCAAATGTTATCCCTGGAGTTTTGCTTGGAGTTTAAGTTGTTAGGCCTCTCTGGTGTCAAAGCCATTGAATGCCACATCTAACAGTTCACTATAGGGGGCTTGAGGTGCAAGGGCAACCCACTGGAAATTTGTCTGAATATCTGGGGCTGCCTGGGAGAGAAAGTGTGAGTTAAGCAGAATGACCCACTCAGATAGGTCAGGTCTGACATCTGTAAATTTATTTATTTATTTATTTATTTATTTATTTAATTTAAAAGAGAATAAAACAAAAGGGGGCAGTACAGAGCAGATCAGAAGAGGACAACATAGGCAACACAGTACTTTACAGTAAGTCAACTGCACATCAACAGTATCTAACACCATATCTCTTACTTTGCTATAGTTGAGCATAGTTTCAAGTACAATAATATCAAACATAACACAATAGTATAAAGCCATACATATAGTGAAAGAATTACAGGGATTTCTGAACCGAATAACAGAAAATGATCAATGGGTATTATAATATCTCATTTTTGATAAAAAAGAAAAAATTTGTTTGAACTATCACACATATTGAAATTCCAATAAGACACAATGTGGTAGATAGAACCAATGGTAGTAGAACAAAAAAAGCATGGTAGGATCTAAGAAGGATACTATTAAATCAGCAATAGCTGTGATAATGTTTTCTTCAAAACAGCTGTTCATATCATCACATATGATATAGTCAAACAAAACAGGATAACACCATTCCAACTGATGATTTAAAACTTTGAAAGACTTTGAAGCTATGAGATGGGGCCTCATGCTTACCATAAAGTCTTATATACTCTTATCAAATCTCATATTAGGGAGATTATATGGTATTTACCCTTGTG